>DWHO01003331.1:0-12130 GCA_018247575.1 Eurytides lysithous rurik | reverse complement strand
TTGTCCGCGTAAGATTTTTGTATGTAAAACGCTCTTAAAACAAAAGACATTTCTGACTTACAATAAGAGCAGCGTTTTTTAAAAAAAATAAAAAAAAAACATAAAAAGTTTTTTTTTGGTAAGTATTTAGTTTTAAATATGTTTAATATTAATATGTAGAAAAGAACACTTTGTACCCAATTTACAGGCGATTGCGCTTATGGTGGAGGATAAAATTTGGCAGTTTTAATTTATATTAAAGAGATTTGTGAAAATCTAAAACTTTTACATGGTATTAATAAAAAATAAATTAGATAAATGTATATGTTAGTTGTTTACCTTTATACTATTATTGTCAAAAATACAAACATATTCTTGTTTTGTGTCAGGTATTTGGTAGAGCTCGGCTACAAGAAAGAAGAGGTTGAGGCAGCATTGCGCAGTCGAGATATGAACGCAGAGGAGGCTTTGGAACTATTGGCAGCAGCTCGAGGCGAGGGTTGGCGACGCGATGACCATTTCCACCACGCACCATTCCAGCCGCCAACCGTGCCAGCGGTTTCGCCTGCTGTAGTCCAAAAGATGTTGAATCAACCGCCACCACAGCCAGTGCAACACCATCACTCATACAATCCTAATAGGTTGGTGTTTAGTTGCCAGCTCCTGTTGTACAAATAGGAAATGACCCATCTTATGGAAGGATACAAGTATTTATAATTTAGTATTTTAATGGATGAGTGAGGGACTGTATTATGATCACTTACTCAAATGCCACTTTCTTTCATATAAAAATGCTATAGCCATTCTATATTAAACTTGTAAGTTTTTGCTGTAACACTAATATTTTGTTTAATTATTTTACCATTACTTGGGATTTTTTGGGACATTTTACCAAATGAACACCATCCCAAGTACTTTTTAAAAATAAAAAACTCTGAATAGCATTAATAAAAGCCCTTTAAATATAAGTAATAATAACCCCCGGGAACATAGCTAAATATTTCTAAAAATTTCTGTTAAATTTTAATAGGAATAAAAAAAAAATCATTTTAAAATTAAAAAATTATTATTCAATATTTAAGCATTTGTAAACATGACATTTATGTACAAAAATATATTGTTGAATTTTTTAAGTGCACATTTTAAGAATATTAATGTTTTAGCTCATTCAACAGTGGCAGCAGCAACAGTGGTCAACCGAGCACAGCACAATTGCGTATGTTGGTGCAACAGATCCAAATGGCTGTCTCCGCCGGCTATCTCAATCATCAGATTCTCAACCAGCCTCTTGCGCCGCAGACATTAGTTCTACTTAATCAGCTGTTACAGCAGGTATGTTTTGATATTACAGCGAGCTGGATGCGGCTTGCCTTCCAATGCCATATAGAGCAGAGAAGATTTTTTGTTTAACTTGGCTTAAAAAATCTTCATGGGGGCTGTACTTTGAATAATCAAAGATTCAACACAATCTTATGATCAATTAAGTAATGTATACTGATTGAACAAACAAACAGACTGTAATTTCATTTATATAGATTTACAATAGTTTTGAGTTTTGAAAAGTATCCACAGAATCCAATATTCAAAGTAGAATAGACCCTATAATTATTAAAATTAAAATCAAATTCATAACCCCTTGTTTATATAGAAGACTAAAAATGAGTAATTGTATACCTACTTTAGCCTAGTTTAATTCAATGGATTATTTATGCATTATTCTGTTCATGATTCTATAAAATATTTGAAACAAAGTTATGAAGTACTTTATTGCATACTTAAAATGCATACAGGATTTTATATATTTTTCTTTAAGGATATTTCATATTGAATACTCTATTTTTGTTACAGATCAAAGTGCTGCAGCAATTGGTGCAACAACACACATTAGCCCTATCCAAAGGCAACACGTCACTTGCAATGCAATATACGCTGCAGATAACAAAAGCGAAGCAACAAATAACCGCATTACAAGTATGTTTTTGTTAACATGTGTCTGAAATTCCAAGAAAAATTAAAGAAATGAAAGACTGTAAATGTCACATATCAAATACATTTCCAAAACACCTCTCTCTTTTATAATAACAATCACTCTTTCTATACTAGCAAAGATTTCTGAAAGACTGATAGTAAATTGTTCTAATATTATATATATATTTTCATAACAGAACCAAATAGCAACTCAACAAGCTCTCTACATGAAGCAGCAAGCAGGCGGCGCAGACCTTTTCAAGCAGAGCCATGATCCGCTTGTTCATCTGCAGAACAATTTCAGTGATATGAGCATCACCAAGGACACTCAACCGGTAAATTCTCATGAAGATAACATATGTATTGATTGTCAAGTTTTATTGTTCCTTGTTTATCATTTATCAAGTTTATTTCAAGGTTTCTGATAAGATTTTGTTATATCTGCTAAATATAGTAGATATATTTAAAATGGAATGTTATGGAGAACAACATTAAAAGCTGTTTTGTGTACAATATTGTATTATGAAGAGGTATGGAAATTTGTTAAGTATGTTGGAGAAAATAATAAATAAAGGATAGATCAATAACCAGTAAACCAATAAAATAACCAAAAAATTTCTCAAAATTTAAATCTTTTCAATTCTGTTAAAAATAAAAGGTGAAATGGTAATCATAACACATTTTAGACGGATTGATGTTTGTTTTGTGCTGTTTTAGAAAAGCTTGTTTTAAACAGTCCCTTTTAAATTAGTTTATATTTCATAGGCTTATGGCGCCACTAGCAACCAGCAGTCACGTCTTACACAGTGGAAGTTGCCCTCGCTAGACAAGGATGGAGAGGGTTCTGAGTTCAGTCGAGCACCAGGCACAGCCAAATCTACCACCAGTCCACAGCTTAATCAATTGGGACTGCAGCCCGATACGTAAGTTTCATATACTAGTCTACCTTCTTTTTCTGACATTTCTATTAACTAGCTGTTCTGCTATGAGAAATGTAATTGTATTAATTTTCTATAAACTCAACAAATAGCTTGTTAAATATATGTACATAATGGTTGGTTGGAATTAAAAATTAATAAATGTGTAATTATCTTGTGTAGTTGTGAAAGTTACCTGATTGCAAATTTACTTAAGTTAACAAATAGTACAAAAATATTAAATCTTTAGTTTCATTCCATTTTCAAAATAGTAATTCTAAACAGTTTTTTAAACGGAGTCTTAAATTTGGCTACAATAAATCATTTTTATTACATAACGCATTTTCTTTGCAGTACATGGGGTGTGGGACGCAGTGCAGAAGGCTGGGGAGACAGCGGTGCCGATGTAGCCGACGGCAAGGACGCCTGGGGAACTCACCCCGCGCACCAGCCCGTCTACGACTTGGTGCCCGAGTTCGAACCTGGCAAGCCGTGGAAGGTCAGTGTTTAACCTTTTGAAAGTCACTCATACCCTTCACTCCCAGCCACAAGTTCGACGCAAATACCTTAGTTAATATACAAATAAATTGAGGATACCAACATTTCGCACAGACACAAAATTTCTTCGATAATTTATACTGAATTTGTTTCATCTTTTAACCATCATATTTTAATTTGTTATGCAATTGAATATAAATGGAGCGTTAATTACTAAGACGTTTTTTTTTCGTTAACACGAAATGAACAATATGTCTATGAGTGCGTATATGCACTTGTTGTCACGTAAATTTGACAGTGGCGTTCATATCAAGACTGGAAAGCAAAAAACGTAGTAAATGACACATGAAGTCATTTTTTTAAAAATTACATTGTAAAAAATTAAACTGAGTCGACTGGTGTGTCTGGTGAAAAATTTTGGTTTTGCTGGTCTGATGCTTTCCAGCGTCGATATGGTTAATGCTACTTCTTAAAATAACTTAAAAAAATACAACTGCTTTTCTGCAACTAGCTGGACTTGATCATGGTATCATAACAGAGAATATATATTTTTTTTTAATATGTTAGGTCACATTGTTTTAATCAAAATCTTGAAACTTAAATTTTTGATGCTAAAAGTATTGTATGTTTTGGCCCTTTGATTTATAGGTTTCTTTGCAATGTATGCTTTTATATCACCAAGCATGTTGTAAATGAATATTAAGTAAGATTAACAAATTGAAATTACAATTGAAAAGTTTTGCCTTTTCTATCAACACAATTGAAAAGGTAATTTATAACTGGCAGAACATGTCTTTGAACTATAGTGTTAGTGTAACAGTTTTGGTAACAATTAATTTGTAATATATATGGTGATCAGGGCAACCAGATGATGAAGAATGTGGAAGACGACCCAGCTATGACCCCGGGCTCTGTAGTCCGCTCTCCACTATCCCTCGCTACGATCAAAGACTCCGATATGTTGGGTGGGAAGACTTCGCCCCCAGGCGGGGAACGTTCATTGTCATCCTCCACTTGGAGCTACGCACCTCCAGTCAGCAGTTCGGGCTCCGCTGGCGCTGGTCTAAAGTCGGACGCCTGGGGTACCAAGCCCCGACCGGCGCCTCCTGGATTGAACAAAGCCTGGCCTCAGCATCACGTCAATCAGAGGACTCTTCCCTCTTGGCAGGCATCCACTTGGCTACTCTTGAAGAATCTTACTGCACAGGTCAGTTTTTTGTTTGTCGGTACATGATAATAGTAGCCCCAGATGTTTTTATAAAAAAGAGTAAAGATGTGAATACAAGACCACTTACACATAGTAAAATATACATTTATGTTATGCCAGTATGCAATCAATACAATTTTCTTATATTTTTTGTATGTAGATCGATGGATCAACACTGAAGACACTGTGCGTTCAGCACGGTCCACTCCAAAACTTTCACCTGTACTTGAATCAGGGACTCGCGCTTGCACGTTACTCTACACGCGAGGAAGCTGCTAAGGTATGATTTTGATACTGAACAGATCATCGCGACACCTGGCTGGCTGCCAGCTTATTCCTTACAACTTTTCTCACAACTGTTATATATTTTACAGTAATGATATTAAAATGTCGTTAAGATGTGGTTTTGATTTAAAAACTAGTTCTGAAATGTGGAAATATTTTGACAAGGTAATTTAATTTTAACACTGCATTCATGGGGATTGACTTATCTAGCTCGGTCTAACCAGTAACAAAACTCACAGGCGCAGATGGCACTGAACAACTGCGTGCTGAGCAACACAACGATATTCGCCGAGTCGCCGGCTGAGTCCGAGGTGCAGATGATCCTGCAGCACCTGGGCTCTGGCGGCGGAGGTGCGTGGCGCGGCGGCGGCGGCGGCGGTGGTGGTGGCGGTGGCGGCAAGGATGGCTGGGGCTACCCCGGCCTGTGGCCCGACCAGCACGAGCAGCGCGCCACGCCCTCCTCGCTCAACTCCTTCCTGCCACCCGACCTTCTCGGCGGCGAGTCCATATAAGAGGAGAAGTAGTAAGGTTCGGGGTCGCGACGCAAGCGCCATCAAGATGCCGCGTCTCTTAACGGCGAAGGTTTCAAGTATCCATTTCACTTACGTACCGATTTCCCTTCCGAGTCCGTGTAGGCGAATCTTGCACAAAATTTTTCGGGCGCGCCGCGTACGGGGCTCGTTGATCGCACGCCTTCCCCAGGTTGTGTCTGTTCGAATTGTTTGTGTAGAAAATTATTTTTGTTGAGCATTCGTTGATGAATGCCCCCGAGCGTGCGCGCCTCTTCCTCGCGCATCCCACAGGAGCGTGCGTCGCGACGGCGTCGAGCCGAAGTCTTAGGTGTCTAGTTTTAATTACGCTTCGCCGGCCCCCGTACGGGGACGGACTATTTTATATTCGCCTAGTCAGATCGTGTCGGACGCGTCGGGTGGCGCGCGCGCCCCTCGACGCGCTCGCTGTAGCCAACTGTCCACAATTCTATTATCTACTGTGTCGTAAGTGTTCATGTAGCTTATTTTTAGTGTACATAAGAAATATACATATACAACGGCAGACATATAATGTATCGACGGTTATTGTACCTATGTGAAGTATATAGTAGGTTAGGTCGGTGGGCGGGCGACGGCCTGGGTGAGACCCGGTCGGGCCGTCCGCCGCGCCGCCGTTCGTTGTCGTTGTGCCGTGAGCGTGCGCGCGCCCGCAACCGGCTGCGGTCGTAATTGGCGTCGCGGACACGCGCCGTGTTTGCGTCCGCGCTCGCTTCCGCAGACGTGCGCGTTGTCGACGACGGGCTCGCTGCTCCTGTTCTCACGGATGCGTTCGCACGCGCCGGTCGGATCGTCGCTGCGCTCTTGGCCGCGGTCTTGTTTGCGGACGCTGCGCAGCAAAGGCGACGGCCGCGCCAGCGATCATGATTGCCCCCACGGTCATGATTGCGCCCGCGGCCGTTCGCGACCGTGCCCGCGGCCGCGTCGCGTTCGCGCCCGTGACCGTGTGCTCGCGTTCGCGGCTCGCTCCTTTATTTACCAAATAACGTAAGGTATTGGATGTAGAGTAGTTGCGTCGCGGGCTACCTCAGTCACTCGTCCCGTGGCCTTATTTTAGTGTGTATTTATTTTTTGTTGTGCTCGTTGGGCTGTTGCTGTTTCGCCCGTCGAGCTGTTGCGTTCCGAGTTTCTTTCGTGTTTTTTTTTTAATAATTATTATTATTATTTCTAGTTTTGCATACTGAGCGTATTTTAATTATTTATTCTGTTTTTTGAATTCTCAATCGTGATGCGCCTTCCTTTTTCCATTAGTGATATTTTATCCAGCAATAAACGCGTAAGTGCATTTCGCCCCGCTAAGAGTTTGTTTGTATTTTTAGAAAGAGAGAGAGTGAGAAAGAGCGACAGAGAGAGAGAAAAAAAAACACCGGTTAGTCTTGTAATTTGTAAGCGTAACTCGTAACGAAACTTTGCGATGGATAGTGCAAAAACAAAAGTTATAAAAACGAAACAAATGTTTGAGATTCGCGAGGTGGAATTCCTTAAAGCCGTATAGTCTGATAGTAGGGCGTGGGACGGAACAAGAGTCGCCGCGGACGCTCCCGCGCGATGGCATTAGCGGACGCAATCCAGTATCCTGTGATGTAAATTATCTTGCCTAATGTAAGGGTAATCTATTTTGTTGGAGACGCGGCCGTTCGGCGACCGCCCCGTGCTGATGTTTCCCCAAATTTTTTCCAGTATTTGTGATTCAAGTGCCACTTTATGTTTAATATAATATGAAGAAAAGAATAAACGATTATCTAGATTATACGATTAACTTAAGGGTAACCTAATATATTAAATTGAAAAAATTGTTTTATCATTTTATATAATACATACATTTGTGAGAAGTGTTATAAAAGTACTATAATAATTGACGGTAATTTAAAATATTACACTTTTGTGTATAGGTAAGGATAAAGTTCTAACTTAAATTTAGCCATATCAATATCTATTTAATGAGTAAAAAAGATTTGTGGTATTTTCTATAGGCTCAATTTGAACGTTATTCAAAGTGACATATGCTTTAGATATTCTGTTAATAATATACTTGTAGTCGTAGGTCTCCCGGTATTACATCATTGTAGTTATAAGTTTACACTTAAGTCCTATCGTAGGTTTCGATAAGCATACTATTGATATTTTAACGGCAACGATTCGCACGTGTAATGTTCGTTATTATAAAGGTTTATTTACATTTTTATTTACTTTTTTTAATTTATTACGGTGTGCCACAGAGATACTCTGCCAAAATATAATCATTACCTATACGTAGCGGGATTAGCAGAGAGAGGCGAGGTTTACTTCGTCGGCGCCCAGTTTTACGTGCGCGTAGGGACGCTACAATACGCAACCGTCTACAGTATATCATATTGCGCGTTACAGCTCGCGACTGTACTTCAAAATGCGCAACGCGGCGTTGTGTTCAATCCAAATGGCGTTTGTGCCTCACAACATGCGACGGTAGCTCAATCCGCGACTGCATCTCACAGCGCGCGTCGGTCATTTGCGACACAGCGGTGCGTTACAACGCGACTGTACCTCACACTGCGTGATGGCGTCGAGGTACAACGCGGCTGCACTCGCCTGTACCGGCCCCCTCGCCCTCCGGCCCTGACGAGACTCCGGGCGGTCGCGCGCCCCCGTCAACGACGGACCCACCACGCTTTACGATCAAAACAAGTCGATCACACAAAGCGAAATGACTAAGTGTACATTGTACCTATGTATTGTATTTCGAGCATCTTCCAGTGATCTTACGGTTTAAACATAACTCTCGTAGTGCTAAGTCTAGGCCTTTAAGTAATCGCTGTACCTTGCCGGGCGAACGCTCGGGAACTCTTCACAAATTAAGCGAATAAGTTAGTTGACGAGTGCGGTGTTGAAAGTAATAAATGACGCGTTTTGAAATCTCTTCGATCGCTTTGGACTATGGTAGATAGTGTTAAATGTTTCGCTGTGTGATGTGTTCATTTAGAAACAAGTTTAGCGTTCTATGTAATATTACCTGTTCACTGTAATAGAGGGACCGATGATGATCGTTGTTATATGTCTCTATTTTTATTTGCGTATACTCTGTTGCCTCATTTTAAATATTTAAAATGTTCGAGAAAGTATTTAAGCCCCGGCGTACAAACGATCGAATTCCAAATTTCACGCCTCGCGGCGTAATACTTGTGCTGTATTGTAAATTAGACTGTACGAGAAACACTATGTCGATGGCAGGGTTTATGCAATATGACACGAAATTTTAATTTCACTAGTAGGGGCCATAAAGACCTTGTCAACGCGACGTTAATGTTAGGTGCCAAAGAGTGAGTATCAAAGATATGATAAAGGTATCTGGAACAATATGATAGCGTCTCTACGTATACATATCTTCCAAATTTATTTGAAATTAATTTGCGGTACGGGTTATTGATCTGATGTTCCTAAATCATTCGTGTTACTTCTACGCAACAATAGCGAGCGCAATTTTATAAAACAAAAACATCCGATGTCAATTCTATTGTTGTCAAGCTCAATCAAGTAAGGGTGTTATCATTTCATAGAATGTAATTAAAAAAAAAGATATTATTTTTATCTAACGTTACTCTGTCCGGACTGAAAACTTGATGATGCCTTAACCGGCGTCACTTTCGTCTAGTGAATTTATGACAGCAATAAAGTGCATAATTTTATAAAGATTTTCCATTTTTTAAAATTTAGACATGCCTAGTAACGGAAAGTATAATGATCCAGTGCCCTTTAGAATACGTTGTCCATATAGTATAGACACGGTAAAGTCACGCCTTGAAATTTTTTAGTCAGTATAAAACTAAACAGTACTTAATCGAGTATCTATATTAAATGTAAATGAGACAATGTAAGCGTTGTGGTGTTTTGGTGTTAGGTGTTCGATAGAAGTCGCGAGTCGGGCCCCGCGCGACGCCAGTGTTGCGTTTGCGGGAAGGCGTACGTTCGCACGTTCATTCGGACGCACGTTCATTTTGACGTACGTTCATTCGGACTTATGTTCATTCGGACGTACGTTCATTTGGACGTACGTTCATTCGGACGTATGTTCGTTCGGAAGCACGTTCGAACGCGCGCACGGACGGCAAGGTTGTGAGAATAGGCGCCCGCGCCGCGCCTAACTGAATCTCCCCTCGGTTCAATGACTGCTTCATATTTCCTCCCCACAATTGCGCCACGTGCAATTTAGTCTGTGTTATTTTATTACGTTGTTGTATATTTATAACTTACACCTATAATTATTAGTAATATGTATATATTGTGAAATTTATATTCTTAAAGGATTTTAATACGCTTCACGCTTTCACTTCTAACAATATTTTCGTGACTTGTTTCTGTTATTTAGAATAAATTTATGTACCTAAAAAGTAATTATAATAATTATCGTAGATATAGACGTAAGGAAGTAAGTAATGATAATGGATAATTAAAGAAAATAAAAAAGAAAAAAAAATCGTAAAAAAAAAAAGCGAAAAAAAGAAAAGCAACTAAAATAAACCAATGATTGTGCCTCAATGAACTGTGGTACGTTACCGTAACCGATGGCAGGCATATTCGTTTCCCTTCGAGAGAGTGTTATCTTAACGATGAATTTCGCGCTGGCATCGGTCGTGGCTAGCCGTAGACAATATAGGGCTGCGAGCAGCGGAGCCCGCGTCACGCCTTGTGTAATCATAAATGAGCTTAGCTGTTTTACTTTTTATCATAAGTGTTACGTCATCAATCAACATTTTATATATATACATTACCTGACGTGTAAATATTTTTATCTATTTATTTCTCAATTTCGGTCTCTCATGAAGTTTACCCGAATTATTCGCCGAGTTGCCACTTTCGGCTCCGGTCCGGGATCACGTTCTCCATAACAATTTGTATGCCAAAGTCGATGTCTAATTGCCATTAGCGACCACTGAGTCCTTAGTTAATCTGTGTGGATCTCTGACATCACAAGAAATGAAAAAAAAAACTATTGATCGTACAAATGGGAGCCATTTATTTTATACAGCCGCCGTCGAGGTTGTTCCATCCAAGCTGCTCTGGTGTTATATTAGCTCAAGTACTCACGTGTAGTTTGCTCATAATATCGTTGTTGATTGTTTTTAATTTTTTCCTCTTTTATTACTTTAAAAAAAAATGGAATCGTCACGCCCCGCGTGCCGGGGTGTAGTTTTAAAAATATGTTCACGAACGTCGAATGTTTTTAGCTTTTAATGTTTATGTTGTTTTAAATTAATGGACCACTATCCAAGTGTTGCATCGTGTTTGCACAACCGTTGAGCCGCCTAGAATGTATCTCGATCAATTATTTCCACCCTGTAACCGTTTCGCGTATATGTTATCTGTAATATCTCATTGTCATTTCGGTCACGCCACCCGCCTTGCACGTTTGATATTCGAACGTTGTTAATTTTCGCGGGTATTTTGGCGTGGCGGGGCAGCTCTAGCTCTATTTTTTTTTTGTTTTTTTTTTTCCACCCTGACGGTGTCTCCAGTGAGCCTGGCAATATTCGCGTGTTACAATTTCTCGTAGGGACCAAAGCGCGCACGGACCCGGTACGCCCCGCAAGTATCACGTCCATTTCGTTTTATTTTTAACGCTCGACGAAAACAAAAAGACATTACTCGTTCGTTACGTTCGTCTACATTCGACGCCGCATTAGTGGTAGATGTACTGTTCCATATATGCCTTTTCGGTTCGTTGACCTCATTTTCCTTCTATATATATATTACATATGTATTTATTTTGTACCTCGACGTCGAAGTCCTAACAAATGAAGCGCATAGGGTGATATCTATAAAGAAACTAGTCTTCCTTATTTACGAGGGATCGCGGACGAAGCGGCGGCGCCTGCACAGAGGCAATCATTCCTCTAGTCTTGTTACGTGGTGCGGTTAAGTAAATACCAAATATATGAATAACGAAGGCTTTGATGTTAGTGTGTAGGCGGTAGGTAACCATAGCAACGGCCCGAGCAGCTTGGACCCTGTGAAACTTACAAGGGAATGTTGGGTAGTATTATTGTAATGCATTTATTTCTCCTTTTTTTTCGTCGTCATAGTAGTCACTCAAGAGTATATTTAATTAATTGAGCTAACGCCTAAAAATTGGAATATCAGAGTTTATTTAGGATGTTTCATATTTTACATTTTTAGTGTTTAAATATCTAAAATTTACCTTAATTATAGTGAATGGATTTTTGTATTATTGGTATATAGCTGTAAGACAAAGGGTGTTCTTGATTAAAACACAAACAACTGATTAATACAAAATAATGAAAAAAAAAAATAAAAAAAACTTAAAAAAATAATGTACTGAGTGACTTTACGTGTAAACAGAGAGGGCCATTGATTAAAAAAATATGTTGAACTAAGCTAAAGAAAAATTCTCTATGTGGTAATTTTAAAAAAAATAAATGTGATTGCTGAGAATATTTTTAACTGCTATATGTATAGATATTATAGAATTTTAAGTCGACATTTAACTGTAATTCAACTGTCAGTGTGACCGTAGTATTCCGAATAGACAGTACACCGTGTACAGCCTTACCGTAACTGTGGCCAATGAGTGAGTCGGCTCTCTCGCGAGCGGTTCAACGGCGGTCGGAGTGGATCTTCCAAGACGCTTCTCTCGCGGACACACGCTCATCACGTTTACACTATCCGTTGAGTTCATCTACGTATTGTGTATGTGTGTCAGGCCGTATGACCCTCCCCCCTCCCCCCACCCCCCC
>DWHO01003330.1:0-12130 GCA_018247575.1 Eurytides lysithous rurik | reverse complement strand
ACAGTGCAATACACTGCCGATGACCACACTGGCTTCAACGCGGTAGTCAGCCACTCTGCTCCCGCGCACCACGCCGCTCCGGCCCCGGCACATATCCTCGCTCATCATTAATTTGTAAACATTATTTCTAGTCACGACCCCTTTCTCCACGATATTTATTACAATACTAATGAAATAAAATGATGTATTTATTTGTCCAAAGCTGAAACCAAAAATAATATAAAAACCCAAATCCCTAAATCGGTAATATTAATATTAGTGAATATTTTGCATCGAATCTTTTTAAATCTTAAATTATTATGTGTTTTTCCACAAATTAATGCCTGTAATGAGACTGAAAAAATATTTCACACACCTACGTCTACACGGTCTGTCGATCTGCTTTGCATGAAGTTCCATTGAGCTGAACTACATTTATTCCAATCAAATTAAATGATATGTATTCAAATAAGCACACAAATAATACAAGCACTTTCTAATTATAATTTTAAATTTTAAAAAACAGTGTTGTTATAATTTTTGAATTAGTCTGTTCAAGTTAGTTCAGTCACCTTTTAAATTACTGTTACAATGTCTAACGATACAATATAATAGCTATCCCGCATACAAATCAATTAACAACACTGCACACTCTTATCTGCCAAAAACTCTAAAATAGTATTACAAGCTATACGCAATGAAATATTTTTAGTTTAAGTTTTAAAACGACCAAATGGTAAATCTAAGATATCTTCTGGGATTTTGTTATATCTGTGACATTCAGGCTCATGGAGCATTTTTTATTATTATTATTAAATTGAGCTGTACAAACTTATTTTTCCTCTTGGCTTCGCTGGGGGTGACCAGGCCACGGTTATTAGAGGCCCACCGCTACGACAAGGCGGGAATCCTTCGGAGAGGGAGTCCATCCCCATTTTGCAAAGCACGGGCATAGAACCATTAGGCCAATGAGGTAGTTGCTATTTTCCATTAACATAGGTAGAACCACGGAGCAGCTCTTATCGCTGCTAAATGGGCCGATCCGGGTAAGACATTACAGAAAATCGGTGTAAAGTGGAAGTGTTTATTTTAAAAATGATTTAGCATTTTTGACCATTTTTCACCTGATATTTCATTCCACGTGTGGCTTACAATAAAAATGACTTATATATGGTCAAATCACCATGCAAATGACCAACAAGAAAATACATTTTCAAGCTTTTAGTTTTTCATACATTTAAAAAGTATATTTTATTTATGTGACGTAACTATACGAGTTTTACCACTGACTCAGATCCATTCAAGGTCGTGAGATACACAAAAACAAACAAAACACTGTTTGACGAAACGAACGCTTAAATCTTGAGCTGCCCGCAGTATTTTGAAAAACTTTATTACTCGTACCCAAAGCGTGTCCGGTGAGTAAGGTGGCCGGTAGCCCATCCCTTTCTCTCCCTCACTCCTCCCTCAATGAGCACCTTAAACGCTGGCAACACATTTGCAAGTCCTTTGACTGATATACTGCAACCCATCTCGGTCGGCTGTTTCGGGCTTCGGGGATGTCCCCATTTCCCGGGCGGAAACTCGACCAGTTCTAGGCCTGGTCGGTATGTTGGGGATTGGCGCTGCAAATGCCAATCCATCCCTTACCGCGGCAGCGGATGGATGCAAGTCCTTTGATGTTTCGAATGTCCAAGGGCAACGGTGATGACTTACCATCAAAGGAAACTCTCGCTCATTACCCCCTGCTCCATAAAAAAAAACACATATGATAAGTTCGTATTTTTGTAAAGTCCGTCTTTAGTGTACCATTATGCCACAAGCAGTAAATTGTTTTGCGATTTAAAGAGTCGTTGCCATGAAAATTACTGGATTACGTACAGTCTCTGTATTCTAGGTATCAAACACAACACGAAAAAGATGGAATTTCAGATAAATTCTATATATTTCCGTAAATTCTATATATTTATTTATTTTACCAAACAACTTTACCTGTGTTTAGTCAATATAACAACTGTTCAGATATTTTTAGAGTGTTTTATCTTATTTTGTTCTATTCAATATATGTAGTATATTCATAGTATTCATGGAAAGACAAGCAATCACCACACGAATGACGTGTTCGGTTGTGAAAATGGTGGGGCGAGTCACATTAATCTCGATGTATTGCTCAATTACATTTCCGTCAATCACTGACACTAAAAGGTAGTTCTCAAGATATAGTTGCCAAACAAAAATATACGTTTAATTTTTTAAGTTAGGACAACTAAAGTAAAGTAAAATAACATCTATATTATCGATATTACTTTCATCGTTTTCGAAATGAATTACGCTTAACTTCGTTTTGACCTGACGACCTTGATTGCCAAAACTTTCCGACCAATAAGCAATTTATCAGACGATTATTACCCTTGCACAAATATGTTCTCCAAAGTAAGTTTCAAATCATACAAATAAAACAAATAATAAGATACTGTTGTTCTCTTTATCGGTTCTTTTAGTGTTATCAATTATAATATATTATAACTAAATAATACAAACTTAGATTTTATTTACAACTTGGACAAAGGATTTCCTCCACATCTTTAAAGCATGTTAAACACAAATTGTTCGCAAATATCAGAAGTAATATTCGATTATATGCGTAAAAATAGCAGTAATTTATCAATTTATTTTATTGACCTTATAATATTTGTACTAACATATGGTGATTTATTACAGATTCTTGCTCTTAGCGCCGTATTGGCAGTATCAACGGCAGGCCTCCTGCCCCATTCAAGCTATTCATCAGCTGCAGCTGTATCCTCTCAAAGCATTGTGCGTCACGACCAACGCAGCAGTCCATGCTGCTCCCCTCGCCTACAACGCTCTACTTATTGCCACTTACGCCGCTCCCGCTCATATTGCCCCCAGTCATGCAGTGTCCTCCCAAAACATCGTGCATCGCGATAAGCCCCGTGCCGCATATGGCATTGCTTCCGTTACCTACACCGCTGCCCCGTCTCACTACGCTGCACCTTTAATTAGCCACGCTGCACCCATCATCAGCCATGCTGCATCTATCATCAGGTATGCCGTACCTGCTGTCGCGACCATTCAACGTGAGGAATATGTAAAAGAGTTTTGTATCTATTGTTTCCGTTCATACTTTCATGAGCGAGTAACTTCTTTTTCGTCTTAAATTTTAAGCGATGAAATTATAACTATTTATCTTTGTTCTGTTCTCTTAAGGTCCACCCAAGATACGACTTTGCTTACTCCGTGGCCGACGGACACACAGGTGAAAACAAGATCCGGCACGAGAGCCGCGACGGAGATGCCGTACATGGTCAATATTTCCCCCCTGGAAGCTGACGGCTCCGTGTGCACAGTTCAATACTCCGCTGATGACCACAGTAGCTTCAACGCTGTTGTTAGCAACTCTGCCCCGGCTCACTACCCTGCACCCGCCCCCGTGCACATCCTCGCTCATCACAAATTTATACAAAATTGATTTTCTTCTGCGTTACTCTTATAATGTTAAGTTATTTAAACATATTTAAACAAGATAATGTATGCTCAAATAAAAAATAATAATAAAGCAACATATTCTTTTCATTTCCTTATACAAAATATATTATATATTAATGACTTACTTTTATTCGAATCATATATTAATCACACAATTCTTAAAATGTATTTACAAGAATCGAAATATGTCTATCGGGAAATCTTTCGTACTGGGATACATATGTTATCTACATATATTTTATGACAGAGCCTAAATACGACACCTCCCTTATAAGATAATGTCATAAAATACTGATCATATAAACAGGTTTATATGTATATTTCATCAATTAAATGAGTTTCATTTCAGGCGTTTCTTTAATAAGGCTTTATTAAAAAATAATAAAAAAAAATAAAAATATAAACGAATCAAAAGCAGTTTTAATTAATGTACAGAGAGATTTAACGAGAGATAATTAATAATGTAAATTTTCTACTTAACTTAATAGTATTAAAACTTATTTCCATTGATTTATATAATACGACGATGCAGTAGAGACTACATAGATGGATTAGATACAAATCGTTCTGAAAATCATTTGAGAGAGTACAGAATATTAGTTATGTAATAAAATTATGACATCCAAAAGTAAATAAGCAAACATATTATTAAAACAAAACTAATATACGGGTGTCATCGCATTTTATTTGGTGTTAATTTATATAGTGTTTGTAACGTCGACAACTTTTACAGTGGTAGAGTCATGCAGCAACTCAAATCGCTGCCGAATGGTCCGGTTCTGTCTATGGGCAGCGGTTATATAAAATAACTATTAAACTATTAGCGGTTAAATCATCCTCTTGCTCGTTTTCTCGCCTCCTACATAAAAAAAACTAAAGTAAAAATCAGTTAAACCTTTATTTATTTAAAAGTTTGTGTAAAAATGTAATCACGTAATCAAAATCATAGAGTTCTTCGTCGGTTATTATTTGCCGGTTTGCCGATTATGTTTTGGACCGGTGTTACTCAACGCAAGGAGTACCTTAATGTATTTGGCGCGGTGGCTATCGTTCATTTCATGTGGTGCCCATTTAAGAAGCTGTTTTACCTTGCCAATTTCACGCAAATGGAACAAATTTTGATGACGATGATACTAACTTTGAAAGCTGCTTACTCACCCGTAGGCTGACTACTATCGCCTTCATTTCGTTTTGTTTTCAGGTGATCATAGAATTTATTTTGAAGATAAAAATTTCCAGATCGAAAATTCGGGTCGTTTAAACCTATAACGGGTCACCGTCACAGTCACCGGTCACGGGCATACCGTAGATTCACTTCTGACACGGTTTCAATGTGGCGGGTTGTTAATATCACATTGATACCATAACGGAATTTATTCCCCATAATTGCACGTTCTTAACGGTATCCATACTGACCAAGTATAAAATTAAGGTGAAACTAAAACACTAATAAATTATAAAATTACTGAATGTAAGAAGAAAATTTCATATTATTAAAATTAAATATATTCTGATTTAGAATTCTTTTGTCAACCATACATAAATTACATCCTATACCTCACTTCTTCTAATGACGTATAATATTCAAAAATAAAAAAATAATCCTAAATTTTTTAACTGCATCTAATATACACTTTAAATAAATCTGTGCCCGTCGAATGTGTACAAAGTTTTCGGAGTTAACGTGTAGAATAATTATTAAGCTGAAGTCAAGTTATTTAAGCATTTTTAAGTTTTAAATAATTACACATTTTTATATATTTACAAACCATACATATCTTTAGTCTTCTAATATGCTATTCTGTCTATCAAAAGAGCAATTTAATAGGATATTTTGAGATCAATAAAGGTTTAACTAGCTACCTCAGAGATTGAGCGTATTGATCACTTTTTCAAAGATCAAAGCGATAGTTTTGACATTGAGTTATCGAGAGTGCTGGTATATATTTTATTTATGTAAAATTTTCAAATATACTTTAATTGTATTATTAGAGTTTAGTAAAGTTAAAGTTGTGTTACCACATTTTAACCTTTAAATATTTAACAAAGATTTAATATATTCACCGTTCAACATTATTACATGATTAAAATGTATACTATATTTTATATAAGCAAGCTACAGAAAAAAATCGAACAAACTTTAGTAAGTTGAATATTATTGCTATATATGTATAACTCATTTTTTAATACCTCTTTCACCACAACGCTACTAAAAAGTTATCTTATTTGTTGACCTGACGACCTTGTAAGCAAAAACATTCTGCCTATAAAAGCTCACCAGTGGATGGAAAGTTTAACAGTTGACTTTTAGTATCATACAAAAATGTTCTCAAAAGTAAGTTTATTGATAAATATAAAAAGGATACTAATTTTATTTAAAATAAATTAATATAATTTTTGTGCAAAAAAAAGTTTTATTCCCTATGTATTGCTATTACGAACCAATCTCTATCACAAGTCCCAATCCACACGTATATGAAAATATATTTTCAATCTATTTTTCAGATTCTTGCTTTGAGTGCCGTACTGGCAGTGTCTGCGGCAGGTCTCTTGCCCCAGCCTCACTACTCGTCGGCTGCAGCTGTTTCCTCCCAAAGCATTGTGCGTCACGACCAACACCAGGCCATTCATGCTGCACCTGTGGCCATCCACGCCGCTCCAGTAGCTGCAGTTCATGCTGCTCCCCTCGCTTATCACGCTGCTGCGCCTATTGCCACCGGCCATGCCGTGTCCTCCCAAAACATTGTTCGTCATGACCAGCCTCGTGCGGCATACGGGATTGCGCCACTAGCTTACGCCGCTGCCCCAGCGCACTATGCCGCACCCGTTGTCAGCCATGCTGCACCAATTATTAGCCACGCTGCGCCAGTCATCAGCCATGCCGCACCAATCATCACCCATGCTGCACCTAGAATTATTGCCTCTGCTCAACATGAGGAATACGTAAGTTTAATTGAACTTTGCCTAAAAGTAAACAAACGATACAAATTTTGTCCACAAAGAGCTTTTCCCCGTTGTGCACATTTAGATTTATTGTGGCCCAACTCGTAGAAGCACTACGATTAATATAATACAAGTAACATAAATCTCGGTAACTTTATTATTTAATCTGACATTATTCTTTATATAGCCCATAAATCTAAAAGCACATTTGATAGAAAAACTCGTAAATTCCTCCAAATTATATTAGATTTACAGTAAAAAAATAAACGTAATCTATAAAATATTCAAAATTAGAAGTTAAAACATATTTGCTGATTTCCAAAAAATCACAGAATATAACAAATCACGTCACCAAACTATGCAATTTTATGTTTCCGGGAAATGTAAATCTATAACTAGTTCCCCCGACCTCAAAATTTCCCAAATATTTTTATTGCAAACTTATTATTACGGCAACAAGAGGGCTAGTTCTTTTCTTACTTCACTATTTAATATAAAAACATAATATGTACTTATATACTACTCTACGAGATAACGCAGATTATTAGAACCATGACTTGCGGAGTAGATTTAATTACTACTATTAAGTAGTAATAAAGTATTAAAACTGCTCCGCGTACTAGATTATTTACTCTTAAGGTTGAATAACAGTTGTAAATAGACGTAAATATAATTACTTCATTATGAACAAAATTCTAATGAACTGAATTCATTTTAGGCCCACCCGAGATATGACTTCTCCTATTCCGTTGCTGACGGGCATACCGGCGACAACAAGTCCCAGCACGAGAGCCGCGACGGAGACGCCGTTCATGGTCAATATTCCCTGCTGGAAGCTGACGGTTCAGTGCGCACAGTGCAATACACAGCTGATGACCACAGTGGCTTCAACGCTGTCGTCAGTCACTCGGGCCCCGCGCACCACGTCGCCGCCGCTCCCGTGCACACTCTTGCCCATCATTAAAAGTTGTGTTACTTAACCTTAAAAAAAGTTTAATATTTATAGTAAGATAATAAAATTTTCAATCCCATTCTTATTTTCATTTACTGAATAATACCTCATTCGTTGTATCCTCCGTAAGCATGGTGATAACAATTTAGTTTTGACTACAACAGCATATAATTATTGATACTTGGCTGTTCGTTTCACATAAAATTTTTAAATAATCAAGTCCAAAAAAAATTTTGGACTTTGATAAGTTTTTAACAATACTTACACTTCTATTGGGATGAATTTAAGATATAAATAAATTTACTCTCATAAGGCAAATTTTACTCTCTCCTACCTTTAAGCTCTGAAAAGCTAACAAAAAACTATTTTACCTCTAATGTAATCTGGTTCTAATTCTTTTGTTTGCGCTGACCATTTTTTTTTACAAAACGCACAATCGATTTTGCTCATTGGCACTGGCAATCATTCATATTTGTAGCACTTTGCACTTCATCTTTTGAAAGATAATTTTTCAAATAACGTTCTTCATCTCTTCATTTCAAAAAACTTATGCTCATCACTGGTTAATAATATTCTCACCAGCAAATTAATCCAATGTGTTTATTTAATAAAAATGAAGGAATATTTAAGAATAATAAACAAAATATGACACAATCAACAAGGTCGAGCTCGCTACCATGGGAACATGAATCATCATTAAATTAGATCTTTGGGAACAACCTTACAAACCAGAGTATATTTAATAACATACTTCAAAAAAAAATTTTTCAGACAAAAGCAGCAATTGCTGAAATTGATAAGTGACCTTGCTGATTTTCATTCATATGCTCTAAAGGAAACGGGCAAATGAATCATGTAATGCTGCCAACTCAAGAGCCTGTTTCGAGTCCCAACCAGATCTCGCTGTACTGGATGTTAGAGATAGTCTATTAAAATTTATTACATTATCGAATGCCGCAGTCATAGATTTGGTATATAATATCTTGATAATGTATTGCTTCTACACTTTAAGAATACCTATAACAGTGGTGCGATACTATCTTAACGTTGGAACTGTATCCGGGTTTGGTTTCCCAAAGGCCACTTCCAAACGAATTTGCTCTCGTAGGAGTAAACGTTCGTCAGGTCACCGGACGTGGCCTTCTTTAGTATAAATGTATAATTAACTAGCCCAACAAAGCACAGACCCTTCAATGACATTCTTCCTAACGTAACACCTTGCAATCTAAACGAATTCAAGATCAAAGTTCTGCTGCGTCTGTGATTTATGCAACACTGAAACTGAATAAGTGAAACGTGGCCAGTTGTAGACTTTACAAATGTTAAGTTTGACCTTGTTTAGTAACTTAACCAGGAAAGGGCATAGTAGTACTGCTTTGGTTTATCTGACACAATTGTCGATTTGAGAAGTCATGGCCAACAAACAGTTTTACCGGTAACCAAGGCACCCAATGGTCGTTTAAAGTTTAAAGAAGAAAAAAATTATCGCCAAGCTTGAATGGAGTTAAAATACGATAAAGATAAGTGGCAGATATCTTTTCTCAAAATAAGCTGCCATCAGGCAGCATGTTCAGAGAGAAAGTATTTTTAACAAAATGTGCATAACGTGCTATCATCCGTATACAAGGCTAACAACACGTCTTGAGAAGGGTTCGTTGTCCTTCGTTTACAGCGACACGTAAGTCGACAGTAATCTTACTTGAGGAACCAGTTTCGCATCATAATAATCCGTCTCCCTACACGTCCATGACGAAGCTCCATCTTGCGAGCAAAGATGCATCAAATTCGTGAAAACTAGCATTTCCACGGATTCGGCGATCTAATGAAGCTTTATAGAGCCGCATAGGCTAAAAGCATCTACGTCAGACAAGATTAAGATTAAGAGGAAAGATGATACTAATCACAATAGTTCCCATGAAACGATGATGTAATGAAACAGCTTATACAATTGCCCTCACGTCAAACTCGGAAGGCCTTTTACATCTTAAAGAGGACCCTGAGATAGATGTAGTTGTACTGCCATGGTTATATTAATCGTAAAAAAGCATAATCCGACTGCTACAAATTTTTCCCTGCGTGGCTTAACCCAGAGAAGAATTCAGTCTCTCAAATAACTTCACTGTGTAACAACAATCTCTCTTAAGCAGCTGTTTATCGCTAGCATTTAGATTCTATTGGATCCTGATGCTTTGCGGAGCGGAATGCGGAGCGGATGATAAATAAATCACCACCCGACCGAGGCATCGACTTCGAGAAAACAAATGTAGAATTTTATATCCATTTTTTACATACTTCGTCAGTTCATAATTTAAATCAAAATACGAGACAATACAGAATAGTATAATCGGCAACTAGAAAGGGTAAAAAAAAAAAAATGATTATGATTACGAACGCAGTTATTTAATTTGGAGACAGGTGAAGTTCTTTTTTATTATAACGAACAAACCACGGACAGAAATCCATACACAATTTATAAACAATGTTTTGGTTTAAAAAAAATAAGTACAAATCATTTTTATACTTATCTTTAACTATAACTACTACAAATTTTAGAACGTAAGAACAATCTTAAAGTTTTATGTACACTTTTTAGTGTCAATAAGTGTAATTAATAAAGTTTAATAAAATGCTGATAAAATAAGTTAAGTTTAACTTTATTCAATTAGAGTTTACTGTACTTTCACCTCGATCTTATTGTGGGTGATAGGTTGCTTTATGACCAGGCGACCTCGTACCTACCAAAATTCAACAGGTATAAAAGCTCTCAGTCGAAGAATTATTCAACAGTCAACTTTTGTAGTCCTACAATCATGTTCTCAAAAGTAAGTTTTTCATTATTAGAAAAAATTTGGACAAATTATCTTAAATTAACCACCTTTAATATAAAATATAATGATATTTTCATAATTTTAGATTCTTGCTCTGAGCGCCGTATTGGCAGTGTCTGCGGCAGGCCTCTTGCCCCAGCCTCACTACTCATCAGCGGCAGCTGTTTCCTCTCAGAGCATCGTGCGTCACGACCAGCATCAGGCTATTCACGCTGCCCCTGTGGCCATTCAAGCTGCCCCAGTCGCAATCCACGCCTCTCCCATCGCCTATCAAGCTGCACCAGTTGCCGCTTATGCTGCTCCTGCCCGCATTGCCTCCGGTCACGCCGTGTCCTCCCAAAACATTGTACGTCATGACCAGCCCCGTGCCGCTTACGGAATCGCGCCAGTAGCATACGCCGCTGCCCCAACACATTACGCTGCACCTGTGATCAGCCACGCTGCGCCAATCATCAGCCATGCCGCGCCAGTCATCAGCCACTCTGCACCAATCATCAGCCACGCCGCGCCAGTCATCAGTCACGCTGCACCAGTTATCAGCCACGCTGCACCAATCATCAGTCACGCTGCCCCTGTCATCAGCCATGCTGCACCGGCCACTAGGCTCATTGCCACCGCTCAACATGAGGAATACGTAAGCCAATTACATAGTTTTTACCTTACATTTTACATTCTGATATATTCAGATTTTGAATTCTGATATATCGGCTTTAAAGAAAGCGTAACGTACACTTTCAATGCATTTTTTTTTATTTTAGGCTCGATATATATTACAACGTATTTTTTTTTTACTTCAGGCTCACCCCAGATACGACTTCGCCTACTCCGTGGCCGACGGACACACCGGCGACAACAAGTCACAGCACGAGAGCCGCGACGGAGACGTTGTTCATGGCGAGTACTCGCTCTTGGAAGCTGACGGTTCAGTGCGCACAGTGCACTACTCGGCCGACGACCACACCGGCTTCAACGCCGTAGTGAGCCATTCCGCTCCCGCTCATCACGCTGCCCCAGCTCACCATTGATTCGATTAATCGATTCTAGTCATGTTTCGGTGAAAATATTATTTTGTGCAATCGTTAAGTATACTCAATAAAATTAAAAAAATGATAACTTATTTTATTTCGTATCATGATTTTTTTACGCGTTTAATACCTCTATAAGTATGTGTAAATAAAAAATAAAGTTGAATTTTTAAAATTTATAAAAAGCTTGTCCACATAGACTAATACACCACTAGAAATGTTATACCTCTACTATTCTAATAGTTTTACTCCAACTTTAACTGATTAATATTTTTTTTTCATAAAAATTTAAATAAAAAATTCATAAAAAAAATTTGCAAAGTCAATATTCAATAAATGTTTCTTGTCAATTATCTGTGTTAGCTTAATTCACTATAAAACGTGAACAACAATAACTAGTGTTATTTAGTAGTTCACAGTAACAAAAGTTTGAATTTACGTAAAGTACTAAAGTTTGAATTAACCCTGTGGGTACTGAATCGTTCGAAGATTTTTGTGCCCGTGTGACGGACGGAAAATAGGGGTAGTGATAAAGATAAGTAGCATTAATCTTATTTGCAACTGTAAGATGACGAAAGTCAAGAAAAGAAATGGCAAATGTCAAAATTGCATGTTGATGTACGCCCGCTACTCGAAATTCAGATGAGTCAGACTCGTCTACCGTAACTTCACCCAAGTAAACAACCAAAGCGGACCCAGAAATTAATATAAAAGATAATTAATTAAAAAAAATATAAACGCCCAATGCCAAATCTACGAAACGATCATTAATACAATGTGATGAATATATCGTCATATTTTATTTGAAAGTAGTATATATTACTTCTTAATAAAATAAGATATATATATATATATATATATATACACACATATATACACACACACATATATAT
>DWHO01003329.1:0-12130 GCA_018247575.1 Eurytides lysithous rurik | reverse complement strand
CACTATAATATATCCTACGCACTTGGCTGATCTCTTGTAGATCGGCCGCCGTGGCCGGATTCGGTCGGGAGGACATTGCATAAAAAAAGGTTGCCGAGCCGTGTTATAAACTCATACCTGTTCCAGAACCTCCAGTATGGCTTCGACGATGGGCACCATCATCGTGGTCGCGGCGGCGTTCGACACCCACATCGATATGAACATGGTCACGAACGTAAGGCCAAAGTTCAATCTGGAAAAGACGAAAGAAACACAGTCGAAGGTTTATTTTATGCTCGAGACAAACAATCATACAAAATATTGAAATATCAGTTTAAATACCGTCACTTAACAAGAACAAGCACTTGCTAAAGTAATACATGATTATACAAAATTAAAACAGGAATGTGACAAACTAAAGTAAATTTACGAAAACAAAATTTTTCGAGTCCTTAACTCCCTTAAACCGTAGCTAAAAAGAAACGCCGCCCTTTACTGTAAGATAGAAATATCTTGTGGTATAAAGGCGTTTTACATACAAACTTTCACACGTTTTTGTTTTGTTTTTTTTTTTGAAAAAAAAACGCTGCTCTTATTGTAAGTCAGAAATGGCTTGTGTTATAAGAGCTTTTTACATGCATAAATCTTACGCGGACAAACACCCAGATCCGAAACAAATATTTGTAGTTCACACAAACATTTGTCCCGTGTGGGAATCGAACCCACGAACTGCGACGCCCAAGCCATTAGCTTAGCAGCCGCGCCAAACGGGTCACGTACGGGAAGAAAAAGGTTCATTTGATGATGACGAGAGTAAATCCTACGTCTGATGATAAGCTAACGCTCATAAGACGGTTGCCTCATAACCTGCTTTCCCGAAGCTAACGAGATCGAAGTCGACACAAGATTATTGCACGTATTTCGCGCGAGTGTACGCATTTCGTTTAAGCGAAAATGGGGATAGCTTACGAGTGATATTACGAAGGTCGAACAGCTAGCTGAATTTCAATAAGATTAAAAAAAATAAGTATGTTTTCTGCCGCGTTGGATAGGGCGATTTTTACCCTCCCATCCTACACTTTTTAGTTTGTATCATGCAAATGCGATGCCAGCCTTTAAGAAAGGTAATTTATGAAAGAGGGTGAAAGAATGATAAAGGAGGAGGGGAGAAGGGCTGAAGCGTGTCTCTATCACCATAAAAATTTACTCGAACCTGTTCACCGTACCCACCTTCTATGTGAGCAACCCACGACCTGGACAGTCCACAAGGCCACCCTCTTCGGCAGCTTGGAGTGCTGGACCCCGGCGGCGATCATGAGCCCACCCATGAACATCATGTTGGTCTCCTTCATGTACGCCGCGCAGGTTTTGTCCGAGTCGAGGATGCCCAGCGTTGGGAACAGAACGATGGGCAACATCGACGTCACCGGCAGCGGTAGCAGCTCCAACACCCAGTATGTTGCCATAATTAAAACTACATACATGCATCTGAAGGCCTGCAAACATGAAATTTGTTAAAGGTACTGTCCAGAGAGTCGTAGTAGATCAGTGTCAGGGCGCTCGCTTTTTATTCAATATACTCGTACCCGAGTACAAATCCAGGTGCCGGCACCAATGAATTTGTGAATTTACAATTAACAATTTTAAGTGCTGATTTACCACGTGCTAAACGGTCAAGGAAAACATCGTGAACCTGCATATTTAAGAAACTATAAAAAATCTTAAATATGTGAAGTTCGCCAATCCGTAATGGGGCCGCGTGGCGGTCTGTGCCCTCTTATAGTGTAGAGGAAGCCTGTACCCAGCAGGTGTATATATATAAGCTGTAACTGTCCAGGTGAAAAAAACTTCTAATTATTATACTGTATAGAAGTGTATTTCGTATGATTCGTATTCCTCAAACGAAACATTTGGGAAAGGCAGTTTGTTATTGTGTTAATAAAAAAAGATTATTTAATAGTGTTATATAGAAGACACTATAATTAAGCACCATGAAAAATTTAATATAAAAAGTACAATAAACTTTTTACCTATTGCAAGGGATTTCAAACACTTAACAGTTTGTATAATTGTACATCTCTACAATAATAAATATGTAATAGATGAAGACTGATGAAGATGATGTAAAAGATAGAATTAAAAGTAAAGTTGTTATGAAAAGTTAGCTAGCTACATGACCATAATGAAATATATTTTTCTGTACTTAGGTAGTTAAACATTAAAAATAGCTTACCCGTGCTGATTCCGAATCGGCGTTTAAAATAGGTATTGGCAATAAAATTATAGGTGTTATGACTACTATTAAAGATTTCCAATATATGGAAATGAACAAGCTTATCCGTTGCCATAGCGATGCACTCGTTCTACCTCTGGAAAAGAAATATGTGGTGCCGCTGGAAAAGAGAACAAACACACAAAATTACAACCTGTAGAAACCCGGCCGCTACTAGCGCTGCAAAGCTGAAAACAAGCATTCATTCCAAAACAGAAAAAAAAGGCAAAAAATAATGTGGATAGTTATTGTTCTAAAATAATGACACAAAAGTCCAATAAATGCTGATGCTTAAGTGATGACACCTGAATGTTTTATTCTAGCATTTTAAAATAGGACATTTTTTTTTTTAATTTTACAGCATGAATATAAAATTTGTTGAGATGGATCCAATAACACAAAATTTCATTTCTTTTCAATAACATTAAGGAGCATGCAGGTGAAATTCACATTTCCTAATTAATTGTGATGATTAGCAATCAAAAATCAAAGTATTAGATTAAATACAGTGATTTAACTTCAAACAAATTTTAGCCTAGCCTTAGTTATCTTATATTAAATGGTGCGTATATGCTTGTGTGTGTATAAATATTTTGCTCATCAAGGTTACATGTTGATTAGCAAAATATTTATGTGAAATATAGTTTATAATATACTACAATTATTTGTAGGTGATGCAAAGAAAATTAAAAATTATTTGGCAAATGAGAACAAATACAAAAAATGTAAAAATATATTTTTTTTAATTTAAAATAAGATTTTAATTGCCAAACAGTATTTTACTACTTCAAAAACATGACACTAAGTGCCTATAAAAAGGTGCAACAAGCAAAGTATTTGGTTTCTACAAGTACAGCCACTTACAAACAGTTAGTACCGGGCTACACAGGTGTCATGTGTATTTATTCATTACATATTATTTATGAATATTTGTATGCTGCAATAAAATATTTTTAGAATAAAGAACACACTATAAAATTATATTTATAATCTATGATTATCATATGTCCAAATAAAATTTTGTCTGTAAACGAATGCTGCGTACAATTCTATCTGATTTTTTTAATAAAGATTTCTAGTATACTAATATGGCCTTAAACATTATTATAGTTTTTTCATAACTTAAATATCATAATATAATAAATTTAAAAAATTACCGAGCATCATCGCCGACACCATTTTCGATAGGAGCCGGGTTAGACATTCTGGTAGAAGTTATAAAATCTTACGTCTTCAAAATATGTTGTATTCACTCATTAGTAGTACCTGAAATAAAATTATATTATATAATTTGGGATTAATTTATAGGTATAAACATTTTAAATTCAAATGAAACGTTCTTTCTTAAAATGACAATGACAGTTCTACGTCTTTCTATACCTCTTTGTGTGTGCTTGACGAGTAACGTCAACATCAACATTCTTTCAATAAATCTCGTACATTCTGAATCCTAAATTGCCGACGGAAGGAAAATATATATTGAAAAAGAAAAAAAAGCACTATTTGAATCTATATGCAAAAAAGTTAGGTCCTTCCTTTATTTAACATTTCATTTTTAAAAGACAACATATTTTATCTAAAATAATTAACTTTTTTATATTACGTATAGTGTATATCAAAAACAAAAGTATGAAAATCTCATCTGAAATATAATAGGAACGAATTGACTGAAGGTAAGTATGCCGCAAGAAATTAAAAAGGACCAAATCACTGCTACCAACACAACGCAACGATGACCGAAATGTCAGTACAATAATATTGATAGTGCCTGTAAAGCCGATAAAGTTACTTATTAACAGTATTTTAACTGCGTGGATTATAAATGTCTATATTCATTTGATACTGAGATTATTTGTGTAAAAGCTAAGCTAAGTGTTCCTTGACAATTTCAAAATGGTCGAAAATGAATCTAAAAAAGAAACAGAAGGTAAGTTCAATTTACGCTCTTTTTTGTATTTATATGTTTCGATATCGACTAAAAAGGTCTTCAAGACAGTACTATCATATCAATAAATTATGTTACATACTAAGAATATAATTTTTTCTTCAACATAACGCTTAAAACAAAGTAATCATTTTGTGTCTAAATTCCTAACCTAGCAATCTAAACAGATGTAAACATGTCAAAGTGAAATATGTCATTGCTTCGATATACAAAACATTATTTTGAAACTCTATATCACTATATTGACGCTAGAAAGCTAAAACTTAGTAACCAGCAAAACCAAAATTATCCACCACACATACACCGATCGACGCGGTTTAATTTACTGATTCCAATGATGTCATTTAAAAAAAAATACTCCCAAATGTCATTTACTACGTTTTTGCTTTCCAGCGTCGATATAAGACAATTGAACAATCAGTTTGACAATTATTAGTTCATATTAATCTTACTTTAAAATAATTTTAACCTAACTGTTAAAGTACCCTTATAAAATAATTCGTAAAGTCAAAACTAGTAAGTGTTTATTAAAAACCTCTTAAAACTTGTAATTTACAAAAAAAATAAATTACTTATATAATAAATAATCAAAGCTTCCCTGAGAAGTAGCACACTTGCCAATTATTCTACGGCATAGCAGTTATATATAAGAATATTGTGTTCTAGTTAAAGGGTACAATTTTTAGAGAAATCACTAAGCATTGTAATATACCCCCAGGCAAGTTGAGCAGCACAAATATTATAAACAAAAAAAAATTGTTCTGGAGTCAATTAATGACAGTTATAGTAAAGTTCTAAATGTTTAATGAAGTAATCTGAAGATAACAGATATGAACAAAGAATCCATAATATTTGACTAGTACTGCTCTGATTTTGAAACAATTAATTAATACTATAAAAATAAATAAAATAAATCTATAACTTGATTAATATGTGTTTGTTATAAATAAATAATGTTGAATATCTTTTAATATTCAATTTTTGAAATGTGAATACTAATAATATTTGTTCAAAACTTAAACTGCATAAATAGGAAGGCCACCAACGATAATGTCAGTAAGGTCAACCATTTAAATGTGTTCAAATATTTAAATACTTAAAGCAGTATGAATTGGAGCTATTCAAAATGTTTATAATCAATTGCTTCTATATTGTAGTATACTGTACTGTTCATATTTTATTTGAACAATATTGAGGAAATAGACCTAAATAACTAATAGTGATTTTCCACCATCCAATCTTAGATTTCCTTTACCATGACATAACATTTTATTACAATTTTTTCCTCCACAAAGTGTTATAAGACAGCCATTGTAGCTGACTGTAACTCATCTCGCTTTTAATTCCAAACATCATACAAGCAACTTAAAACTTAAATTGAAATCTCAGTGTGAACACCAATGAATTTTCGCATATTTTTATGCAGTAGGCTGACAAATGAGCAAGCAGCTCACCTGATGTTAAGCGACCACTGTCACCCATGGACATTTGCAAAAGAACTTGCAAATGCATTTCCAGCCTTTAAGGGGGGAAATTTTGAAAGAAGGGGGGGGGTTGAGTGAGAGGGAGGTGTGATGATAGAGGGCAAGGGGTGTTGGAGAGGGGGTTAGTTAGGAGGGTGGAGAATGAGCGGGGCGGGAGGAAGGCAGAGGATGGAGGGGGGTGGGCCACCGGCCACCTCACTCACCAGACGAAAAGCGGAAATAAAACACTTCCACTTTACGCCCATTTTTTGCAAGGTTGTGGTACTTATCTGGTTCGAGTTGGCCCATTCAGCAGTGGGACAGCTGTGTGGCACTACCAACGTAAAAGTTTTATTAATTAAACAAGAAATTATCAATTTACCACATGCTTATTAGGGAAGAAAAATGTTTCTATTGAATGTAAAGCTTAGAATATCTATAATAGGCCTGGCATTCTGTACTACTGCCTTCTCTACAGTGGAGGTCTTTTCCTAGCAATAGAATGTTAAATAGGCTGTTACTTTTAGAACATTTAAAGCAAGTTATTGTCTATTTGCAAAAAGTGCTATCAGTGACTGTCTAGTGATTGGTACATGCAATTTGGAATCAACAATCGCATATTTGAACTCCACTAGCATCATTGCCTTTCATCATAGCTTAATGTTTTCTGCCAGAGCAAACAGATGTTATGTTAATAGTTTATATATATTTATATTACGCAACTATATTTTTCTCTCTGTTTAAAGGAAGTTAATTTTGTTGAACTTCACTAACAACAACTTTACTAAAAAATCAATCACGAGCTTATTCCAATCCAAAGGTGTGTTGATTCTTTATTTAGCGGTTTATTCAAAATTCGTCTTCCAAATGTCATTGGAGGATGGAAATAATTCGAAAGCTAAACACGTTTGACGTCATAAGGCGATGCGTTCGTGTCATAGATCAAGACGAACAATATTTATATTATATTTACGACCACAATCCAAGGTCTTTCCCGTACGAATGGTTTTGCATAATCGTTAACCCTATCAGCTTTTTGTCTCCCATGGCTGCCTTGGATAGATAACTCGACATTTGCAACATCAAAAGACTTGCAAATGCGTTGTGTGCCTACCTTTAAGATGGTAATTTCTAGGTGGGAGAGGGAGGGGCGTGGGCCACTGGCCACCTCACTCCACACTCATCGGACGAAAGCACAAACATATTCACTTTATGCCTAAATTCAGAGATTTGAATAACTAAGGTGGCAAAACGCAAAAACTTTTAAGAAACCCATAGATACTCTGAGTAATATTACAATATACTCTACTAATATAAAAAAAACGCTTTCAGCTCATTAAAATGTGTCCAAAATAAATTTTATTTTATTCATATATGTTTCGTTGAAGACGTTTTACTTAAAAGACAATAACAAATGACGTCGACGAAAATCAATTCGCTTCGATCTTAAATAAACTTGACCAAACCATGTATAACGAGCATCGATTTCATCAGTATGTATTTTGGGCAAGAAAGTTGTTATACGAGTTTTATTTAGAAAATTAATTCAACGATGATCCATCTTGTGGTGGTAATTGTATTCACTTTCTCTGATTGATGTTAGTAAATAATATTTGCCAGAGATTTTAACAGACTTAATTGTATATATAGAGAGCTCTACAAGTTTTAATTCATTGTATTCAAGCAACCTTCAGTTCCTTTCCTTCCTTCAGAGTTCATCCCGGTGCCGGCACCAATGAATTTGATAGTTTGTAATTAACAATTTTATGTGCCGATTTACCACATGTTTAAATGTGAGGGAAGTATTATAAAGTACGTAGGTTACGTACATAAAAAAAATCTTGGTTTGTGAAATCACGTCAAACCGTACTGGAGCCGCATGGCGGTTCATGTTCTTTTACGGAGAGGCCTGTACCCTGAAGTGGGCCATATAAAGGCTATTATTTACTTTTATAATTATATATGTCAAATTTGAGCATGCTTAAAACGTCGTTTGGTTGAAAATCAAAAGTATTTGCACTATGCTATACGCCATAAGTTTACCCGCCTTATGTTATGTAGTGCTCTAGTTCTCTTCGATTCCCACGCAGTATAAAAAATTTGTGCGAGCAGAGCATGAGAGGTATTTGTTCAGTGTCCGGGTATTAATTATCTGTATAACAAAGCAGAAGAAACAGATGAGTGTGTATATCAGTTGTCTGATTACCGTAGTATAGGCTCTGCCTAGTTTGAGATCAGGTGGCAATTTCCATGATATAAAAAAAGGAACCCATTAAAGTAAGCTTAAATTTTAGTCCTTGATCGCAATGAAATACACGTACGTCCTTATCCAATTTTACCTTGCATGCAGTAGCGGTAGGAGTAAAATTTATAAATCTTAATTAGCATATAATTCCTACAATGCTCAAATTTAAAAATAAACTATTTGGGAATTATGTGCTAATTAAGATTTATAAATTTTACTCCTTAGTTGTGCAAACCGGGCTTTTGGGCTTGTATGGTAGTACCGCTACTGCTTGCATGCAAGATGGTATAAATGTATTTGCTTTTTATACGGATAACTTTGTTCTATGGCTTCTTTTTCCTCTATTTGTAACGACTCGGCCGGTGGCTAGGTCGCTCGCTCGCTGTAGTCTTACCATAACAAAAAACTGATATACGGTTGAGTGAAATACATAAAATTGCTTTGTGCTTGTAATATTTTTTCAATGGTAGTGCAACACCTGTTTATATTAAGCTCTCACTGCACAAGAAGACACGCTCTAAGTGACTCTGACTAGAAGAATTTAGCAATAACTGCTGATCGGCCTTAACTGCCTAGTTCAACATCAGTTAATTGCTCAAGATCTTGTAATAGATAAAAGGATTCGATCAACTTAACATGGCACTCACCATTTGCAATTCAACATTGCTATTAGCTTTATTACTTGAACGGTCCAAGAGCCTTGTGGGACAAACACGTCGACGCTTGTAATTATTCTAGACAATGACATCAATACAACCGCAATGGGTAATGGGGTCGCAAACCGACTACGATATGGCATAAACGTTAGCTCGTTGTGTATAGGTTCAGTTTAATATCGACAAGGACCTGTTTGGTCAACTCGTCTTATTAACCGATTTCAAAAAAGGAGGAGGTTCTCAATTCGACTGTATTATTTTTTGTGTGTTACCTGTGTTACCGTTTCCTTGATCTTATGTTATATCAGTGATATATAGAGCTAAGGCTCAAAAGTTAAAATTTCAAATATCTTTTGTGTATTGTCTTTTTTCGCGGAAATAATCGTACATCAGTGTTCAAATATTGTCAATGATACGATGGTATGGACTTTGATCATTAGTGTTTATCCTTGTTATTGACAGATTAACTTGCGGTGGTCGTAAAGTGATTTAATATTAATCAAATTGTACCGAATGTGTATTAGTAATGTACGAATGTTGCTCTTTTATACACTATTCACCTTCATAAAAATGCCAGATAGGTTTCTGATTTGTAACTTTAAAGAAATGTTCAATAATACGTCATAATAAAAGGTTTATTATATTCTTATCACATTTTTGTTTTTGTTTCACTAATTATATTTTTTAACACGATCGTGAAGTATGATGTCCTCCCGACCGAATCCGGCCACGACGGCCGATCTACAAGAGACCAGCCAAGTGCGCAAGATTATTATAGTGCACAAGCGTTTGCGCAGACACAGGTGCACTCACTCTTCCTTTACCCTCATAGCCCGATGGGACAGATAACCGACATGACTGGAGAGAGATAAGGCGCAGAGGCACTAAATTTAAACCGACCTCTTTATAATGACTTCTTCAAGCCACCGCTAGATGGCGACGACAAGAAGCCGGGATCGACTTTTTACATGCCCACCCGACGCATAGATCATCTTACTTTTCAGGCAATCGGGTGATCAGCCCGTAAAATTAATTCAACGAAGAAACAACAACACAAAGTCATTGCCCTCCGCGGGATTCGAACCCACGACCTCCGTTTTGTAAAGCGCGGGCCTATACCACTAGGCCATGGAAGCAGTGAAGTATACCTAATGAAATTAACAAATTTGATTTAATTTTTCCTTAGATACTTAATATTTATGCATACGGTGTAGCTAAGCGTAGTAAAGAAATTAATGTGTGAAACGGCGTTTATGACAACAGCTATGTGATTGTAGAGGCGTTTTTAAACTACGCACATCCCTAAAACGACGCGGGCGCGGCGAGCGGGAAGCAATAAAAACTTTTTTCAGCCTCGAAGTCCAAGGCTGGGCGCGTCAACAACATTACGAAGCGCCGCTGCCCACATGGAGTGGGTTACGTAAGAGTGACGCAGATCCATAGGGGTCATTTAAATAGAGATGGGGGCGCGTCGCGCTTGCGTCAGTAAATTCCTAAATCAAACCGAACGTACCGTTAATTCAACCAATAGCTGGCCCCGGCTATCGGACAGAGCAGAAAATATTGTTGCTGTTGCAGCGAGCGTTCTAAATTTAAAATTTGTTGATGTTAGAAATATCGAATCTGACCAGACGGATCTGGAATAAAATCAGGATAGAAAATATCATCTCAGACTATAGAAATCAGATATATACAGTTAACTTATTTTTGGGACATGAAGTGAGCAGCAATACAGTGCCATAACTTTTAAACCGCACGATTTCAAAACTGATTGATCGTGCGTTGCCCTCGTCACCTAATAAAAATAAAATAGTAATAATATAAGGGGGTCTATTTCTATGCCCGGTTATTATTCCGGTAATACTGCCGTTCGAAACACAGTACAGTAAACGCTTTCACATCACTACTTGGCGGTAGAGTTATTTGACTGGCCCGTTAGTGTAGTGGTTAGCGCCCTTGACTGCAAAGCCAAAGGTCGATTCCCATCCAGGACAAAATATTTGCGCGACGAGCAGAGGTATTTGTTTTGTGTCCAGGCGTTAATTATCTACGATACGACGATATCTTATAGATATCAGTTCCCTGGTTACCGTAGTACCTTTTTTTTCTCTGTGGCAACGCTAGCGTATAGATGTCATTGTAACTTCTCCCGATATATTTTATGTTTTTAATTTAATTATAATTATTAAATAAGTGTTTAACCATAAGCAAATAATAAGATATTTTGTAATTTAATTTTGGCAGTACAAATCATTGAGATATTGTTTTCAAAATCGACATAACTTTTGTTTGTTGCGTTCGTCAGCTGTCATCGTACAGGTAACGATCTAAAATTTGAATTTATCTTTAGTAATATTGTGATTTCTTTCCTTATTTCGCTCATATAGTATATACCTTTATACCTTTATTAAATTATTAACTACTACGGTAAAAAACCGCACACAAAGCCTATAATTCTTGAATTTCAATTTTATTGTCGTTATTTTTAATTCTTATATTTTATAAAATGATGACTCGTGTGTCCAAGACGCGTCAGATGGAGGAGCAGCTTCAGCTGACGCTTCAGGAGCTAAAGAAGTATAGGTGTCAGTGTGAACAGTTGCTTAAGGAAAGAGATGACAATGAAAAAGAGCTGGAACATATTATTAAAAAAAATACTGAATTAAAAAATGACTTGTCAAAACTCCATATTCAGTACACTAATGTGCTAGGTGAAAATGAAAATCTGCTCAAAATAGTCAATGGGTTTGATCAGTGCAGGGATGAGTATGAAGAAGCCCTTAAACTCTCTTGTGAATTGAGACACCAACTGCATGAGGCCAAACAACATATTATAGAACTAGAAAATATAAATATTAATTTAAAATCCTCTCGAACCCAATGTCTATACAATGAACTTGTAGATAATGCACCTAATCTAGTCTCTTCCAGAGTTACTTCGAATATTAACACAAATTCTTGTATAATAGACTTGACTGGTGATGACTCAAAGAGTATTATTCCAGTATTAAGCAAAAACAAACTTAAAAAATATATTAAATTGAATAAAATAATAAAAAAATATTATGAACTCATAAAAACAAAAAATATCTATAAAAACTACAATAAGATTTGTAACGAAAGAGCAGAACTTAAAGCCAAAATTAATAAATACTGTAAAGAAATGGATATTCTTAAGAATGACTATGAGGCCGATGTCAGCTCTCTGCAATCTGAGATAACAAGTCTCAAATATAGTCTGGACTCCATATCACTTAAATACTGTAATGCTCAAAAAGAAATAGCTGAGCATATATCTGCCATGAACGACCTGGTGCAATTGAGTAACAATAATCTACAACGCTTTGACTCACTTTCAAATTATATGTGTGAGTGTAACATCCCATCACCGGATACTTCAAGGCAGACTAATATTGGAATATCTCAGCAACAGCAAGCTCTCATTGACCTCAATGTAGACATAGGATCAAACCCATTACCTAAATCTAATAATAACAAAATTATAAAAATCTATAGTGATGAGTTAGGAAAGGGAATGGGTGTGATCTTAAATGATCTGTGTAAGGGACA
>DWHO01003328.1:0-12131 GCA_018247575.1 Eurytides lysithous rurik | reverse complement strand
CTGACGTTGACGCTTTTAGCCTATGCGGCTCTGTAAAGCTTCATCGGATCGCCTAATCCGTGGAAATGATAGTTTCCGCCAATTGGATAGACCCCACGTCCTGCGGGGTCACGCATGAGGATATGCGTGTTGTGTCAAAATTTTAATTTACTTTATCCAATGCCCTGTGCATATGCATACTATGGATAGGCATGTCGCTTACCATGAGACGTACGACTTGCTCTTCTTGTCACTGTAACTCGTAAAAAATACAAAATAAATTAAATTAAAAAAAAAAGCTACTAAAAATCCTTTCAATATCGGCACTCCTTTAGCAGCGACACGGCTATGGCCGCGGCCATCACCCCCAAACAATGCCCATTAGGCACAAAAACGCCGGGCCCCGCCACGGACCGCTCTGCGAAGACACGATAAACGGCCGCAACGCAATTCAGCCGGATCCTATCCTACAGGCGAATTCAATTAACTGTACAAGGCGCGGGAGTAATAAATTCTCTAAACAATCAGAATTCGAGCCGTGTAATATGTCCGTACGCTTGCATGCGCAATGCGGCGATGCCGCTGTTTAATCAACGTATAAACACGATGTACCTACGGACGTCCCCTGCGGACGCGTGTCTGTGTGAGTCGCCTCAACTTTGTGTTTTTTTTTTCCACCCCCTGGCGCAACGTAAAGAGCTCGCAGGTGCGCAATTTTTCTCCCCGAGCGGTTTTCGTATAGGCTGAAAGTGGATTCGATGCAAACAACTGACAGTGGTTAGATGGTGTTTAGCTGTGACCTTGGTAATGTCACCTTGTAGGAGGGGGGAGGGCCATTCCAATGGTAGTTTCTGACGTTGGAAGCTTTTCTGATCAAATAGTGCGACTAGAATTTTGAGATGTCAATTTTTAGTCGGTTTAAAACTGTTCTCGAAGATAGTACCTAGCTTTTTACTGGTGTTTGATAAGTCATCCTATTTAATTATATATAAAAATATTGAGTTTGGAACGTCTTTTGATAATATTGTTAAACTCTTCGATTCTTGTGATTGGATGAGAATAAAATCAGCTTATTAAAAGATCAGTTTTCAGACACTCGAGGCGAGCGTCTGATGCTAAACAACTCCTACAGTGTCACTAACTGAGAGAGGAACACTGAGATGCATGTGCATAGCTGTGTACTGCGGCGTTGGAGATCTGATAGTTCTTTTCATGGATATCGCTACCTTAATGTCTGCAATGCTGTGTTGATATAGTGTATGATGCATCTGTTACCTATAAATGTAATCTCCCGTTCAGATTTAATCCACATAATGGCGTAAGCCACATATCATTTAGGCTGAAATTTTTTTTGCACTAATATGATATCACTGCGGTTTCTGTTGTTTTAGAATAATTCTATTTTCGGAAATTACGTGAGGAGACCAGCAAATCGTGGGACTGATGGTTAGCAAAACAGGGCAATGCGGCGTTTTAAATTAGATCAGTTTAAAACTGCTCTCAAACGCTTTCAAAACTGCTTTATCGCTGATAAAGCCACGCAGCTTCCCCCGCTGCTAAATGGGCAGGCACGAACCGGGTAAGTACCACAACCTTACAGAAAATCGGCGTAAAGTGGGAGTGTTGTCCGTTTTTTTTCCACCCATCCGCTCCTCTCCTCCCTCCCTCTTTCAAACATTCCTCTTTTAAAGGCTGGCAACGCACTTGCTAGTCCTGCAATTCTGCAAATGTCCACTGGTGGCGGTGATCACTTATCATCAGGTGAGCCATTTGCTCGTTTGTCAGCCTGATCCATAAAAAAAAACGCGCTACGCTTATTTAGAGACATTGTGCTCTAAGTCTACACTCGGCGATTACGTTGGAAGCACTGTCCTTGAATCCGGAGCACTGAAGCTTACACAGTGACAGTAACTGGCAATGTATCGTTATGCCGATTCGGTGTCCTATTTCTTATAACTAAACTGATTGAACTCTTCTCTTATAGTTAACCCAAGATTAGCTCTCGTGAAGTCGCTCTACTACGTTACACGTTTCAAGATTTAGCACTAAAAATAACGTTACGTTATACCATCTCAGCTGTATAAGTTGTGATTGATAATTAAATGTATTCCACAAGATGTCCTGGATCTACCGTTAGAGCGTTTTAAAACTAAAATTAGAAATAATCTATTTTATAAATCTTATTACAAAATCTTTTTTACACAATTAAATCAAGAGCTTCTAGTGGATCAAAATGCGTGGAATTTAGTTGATTGACTCGTATGTGGGATATATATTATTGTATTGAGGCTGCTTGAAATTTTAAAAAGGCAACTGTTGAGTATCTCGCCGGCTCTTCTTAGCAGAACTGCACTCCGAGCCGGTGGTAGCTTCCTCACGAACTGAGTTGTAAAAATAACGATTCAAAAGTGCTTGTAAAGGCCTATTTGAATAAAAATATTTTGATTCGACTTGATTTGTATAACTGGAAAATGCTAAAAGAACTGAGCACTGCGCGAATTCTTGCGTCTGAGATGTTTTATTGGTGCTAAACTATTCGTACGTATGCTATTTATTATCGCCGGATGACTTGAATTATTAAAGAGTCGCTTTGTTTCAAGGGTTCGTTGATTTTTTCAATGAATCAACACAAAGAGGACACTTTTGTAGTCAAAACGTATTTTTTTTAACTACGGTTCAATTTAGTCTCTGTTCGGTATACGTACGAAGCTAAAGAAAACGAATTTAAATCTGGCATAGTTTTAATTTTACAGAAACTCTATAAATTTACGGAGGCTCCTACATCGTCTTCTAATCTATAGAAATAAAAGTAATTAATTTGCATGTGTGTTCGTAATTTCAAAATAAATAACAGTTTTACTTATTCCATGTGTTCATTTGTCTGCCGCTGAGACCCGAATAGGCATATGGAATGCTTTGGTTTCAGTTTAATGCACGGGGAATATTTTAGATAGAATTTTGATTAAATTTTTTAAAAACTACATAGTATCCTTTATATTCTTGTATAAAATATATTACTTTGACTGGTCTGTTGGTATAGTGGTTAGTGCCCCTGATTGCAAGCCAAAGGCCGTGGGTTCGATTCCCACCTAGGAGAAAATATTCGTGCGATGAGCAGAAGTATTTGTTCTGTGTCTGCATTGGTTATATATGTAAGTATGAACTTAAAATATTAAAGTATGAATATCAATTGTCTAGTCATCACAGTACAAGCTATGCCTATGTTGGGATGAGAGGACTGTGTGCAAGATGTCTCTTGACATTTATTCATTTAAACTCAATTTTTAAAACTGAAAATACGTTGGTCATAATTTGTTTTTTTTTTGGTGTGGTAATCGAAATTACAATGCGGTGCGCATCACTCACTATTCGGCTGTGACCACATAAACCACACTTAAAAAAAATTACGACCCCCGAACCGGCACTAACTTTGGTACGAAATTTGCACTCTCACGCAAATCTCTTTAAAATGCGTATGATTTTATGTAATAAAACTTCTCGTCGAAATTAGTAATTTACGTTTTCATTCCAACTAAGGTACTATGAGTCGCCGACACTCTTTTCTTCAAGAACTTTTTCAACAAATGTCTCTAAACTAAATGCGCTTTTGTTTTGTTATAGATTTTATTATCATACTTTGTGACGATCATCATATTATAAAATTGTAAGTTTGTTGTTCATTGAAATAATAAACTTTGCGAAATCGACCTCCGTTTCACTGTTTAGTATTAACTAATTAGTGACGGTTATATTTTACGTTAAACTGACGTAGATGCTTTTGACCTGCGGCTCTGTGGAGCTTCACCGGACCGCCGAATCCGTGGAAAAGCTAGTTTCCACGAAACGGATAATTAGTGACGGTGTCGCCAACGGCCGTTAATAATGTATACTTAACCGACTGTCCCCGACAGAAAGACAATGCTCAGTTGTTAGCGTACAGGCGTTGGCACTCAACTGTTGGAGTCGGGGCAAAAAACCGATTTGCCTTCAAAGTGCTTTCTATGGAAATGCACTTCCTAAACGCGTCAACACTTAGTAGGTGCGGGTCACGCATTGTCTCAGGCCGAGTGGTTCGGTCTCGGCCGATCCAGGCCTAATTAACCTTTGGGGGGCGCGTTCACGAGACGCGAGCGTGTCGCTCCAACGGGCGCGCTATCGAGATCCATCGTAAAAATTAATTACGTACACATGTTCATAAATATCTAAACTGCTCGCGTTCACTGGCGGCGTACGGGCACTCACGCACCTAACCGGGCCCGGGGTAATTAGTAAGCGCGGGCAAAAAGCCTCCATGTCAGCCACCGGTTTATTTAGTGCGCGTTTTTGTGGCGCTTCCTGCCACAAGTGTGAGACGCCTGGGCGCTCTTGTGTATTCCGAAAATGCAGAATTGTCTCCTATTGCTTGTTATTAACGATGACAGATGTCTTGGCGCCGGCCCTCGCGCTGCGCTCTATCGGAAATGGACTCTGTTTTGAGGGTGACACGGTGGCGATTGCATCGGGCGCGTTTTGAGATCTCTCTGCACGAGCGATGGGATGTGTTGATACTAGAGCTATGGATATGCAATTAGTGACACAAGGTTGTTTTTTTCCCCTAGTCGCTTGTGCAGAAGAAGTAAGATATCATTATAATAGGTCGGCGGGCGGGTGTATGTTTTGTAAACGTTGCGGTCGCATTAACCCGATATTATGAAGCGTGAGTTTCAACTTTTGCAGTGTTGTTCGCTTTCGTTTAAAGATGGACGATTACGGCAGTACGAGTGTTTTCGTAATTCTCGACAACTGTTACTTTTAACGCGTCACGCCAACACATGCGCTATTTGTGAATTATTTATCGCACAGCTTTTTTTAAAATTATTTATAATTATTTTTTATGTGTGCACTGAGGTAGGGGACACGAATTCGATTTTCGTATGCCAACGTGCAATATAAAGTTATCTTTATAGCTTAACTAAACATTATGCTCACATGTGTGAGTCAGATTGTTTATCCGCTTGAAAGGGTGTTTGTTCAATTAAAACTGTTAACTTCAACTCTATCTATATCTTTCATATTCTTTCGCAATTGAATGCTTCATGCAACTTATTCCAAGCTCATTATGTTACCGACAAATTTGTACGGAATCAATTAAAATGTTACTGTGATGACGATGTCTGCGGAGTCCTCTCTAAAATTACGTTGAGTTTCACGATGTTATTGTCACAGCAAATTAATATCACGTCCGAAGTGTGGTTCGGACCTTGTACAGAAAAAATATGCCTCTCGGTCTTCCGGTCGAAAGATTCTAAAGTTGTTTACTTATTTAAATGTCTAGGTAGCTTTCGATTTCGTTCAAAATTTTTGATAGAATAACTTGAGATTGCCTCAACATTATGTTCTATCGAACATAAAATATTATTATATTTTATATTCGATAGAACACAATTCTCTGAAATAACAAAAACATCCTTCTCGACAAAGGATGAGCGACATCGTTTTAACAGGAAACGTCTAAATTTGCCCAGTTTATGTACTGTCATCAATTTATGATGCTTAAATGAATAAATTTGAATCCGCTGTATGATTTTTAAATATATCAATAAAAAAATATGGCATTTGTAGCCACCGAATACCGTAATGGAGACTTATGTATATATCTAGTCTAGTCTATCAAGTCTATCTTCTCAACGCCATGGGATTTTTTTTATTTTTTACACCACACAATATATTTTTAATTCACAATACATAGAAAAGTACTATTGTTCATACAGTTTTTTGTATAAAATCTAAACCACAATATGTTTATCCATGCCTTATAACAACTGCATCTCCCGCCTGTTTCAGCATCTAAGCGTCCGGGGGTGGAATCGCAATTTCAAACCGAATTTAAATTCTAGTCCCAGCTCCAATTGAATTGTTAATTCCCATTTAAGTGTCGTTTTAACAACTAATCTGGCTCTGTAAAAAATAACCCATTGGATGACAGTATTATCAGACATTTGCCATTGTAGTCAACGGTATTTTAATATGCAGATTAGTTATAATAGTCTATAGCGCAAGACTTTCGTCAAATTCGTGAGAAATTCAAATTGTTTACGTCGGTTAAAGCGAATTTATGTATTTTGTAATACATTTTTTTATGGGGCAGAAAGTAAAAATGGCCATCGATTAATCTAGTGGGGCTTGCGATCAAATTTCCAGCTTATACTTGCCATTTTTACTTTGTCATTAATAGGTAGAGTTAGTGCACCGCAAGAGTCCTCTCATGGACTATGCGTTTCATTTCGGGCCACGACAGCCAGTTCTTCAGCTGAGCCTTCACCGAACGCTTTCACGTATATTTTGGACGGTCAATTTCCGCTTCCATTGTGGGGTCCACTCTAAGCCTTGCCTGGGTATGTGTTAAGGATCCCTTCATAGAGTGTGGCCAATCCAAGTCCACTTACGGTGCGTCATCTGTTGGCGGGACTTCTTTGCGGATTAGTAACTGTTCGTTGCACATCTTCTATGGCCAGAAGATACCGCGAATATGGTGAAGACAGCGGTTGATGAAGACCGGGATCCGACGGGTGATGTTAGTCACATGTCCGATTAGTTTATAGTAGATAAAAATTAGTTCATGGCTCAAAGTCAGTTTCCATTGACTTTCAGTTCACATTGAACCAATCAGGCGTCTTTGAAGAGTGGTTGTCTTAAAAAACTGGTTTATTCATAATGATATTTTACGATTACATACTAAAAAAATCTATTATAAAAATTATTAATAATGATATTTTACAAGCGAATCTCAATTTTGATGTAAAAAAATACTTAAAAAAACTGAGAAATTATTACTGTCATGTGATGTATTTTACTTCCACCTTAGTAAGCATATATGAGTTTTTTCTTACAACTACTAAGTAAACAAGAGTAACATAGCTGATACGACGGCGTTAAGCTAAACTGGGGGAAGTTTTTGCCAAAATACTGCTACTAAGTAGTTCATTATACTTCAAAGTTTTACCATTTTTATTTAACTAACTTTTAACATTGTTTGTGTTTTCTTGTCTAGAATAAGCTGAGATTAGTATTAATTCGATTTAAACGCAATTATTAAATCAACGATATATGTATCGTATATAAATCACCTTATAAGGTATTTCAGTAATTAATAAGTTCGCCGTAATTCATTCTTTTGCTTGTTAATAGCAATATGATGTTCCCAATTAAAATTTCCCCCATCGCTAACTCGGTTTAGCTCCGATGTCATCCGAAATACAAGCATTAAGTGTATAATATTTTCGAAATGAATAGTACTATTTATCCATGTGAAATATAGCCCGTTCAAGTGACGTGTGGTGTACAGAAAGCGGCGGGGTGGAGCGGCGGGGGGTCGCCGGTTCGAATAAAATAGCTTGCCCGTGTAGGTACAAGAGTCAACGCGTCCTTGGATCGTACAGGCTTAACTTCCGTTAACAATTAAAAATAACGATAATTTTCTACCCTAAACGATACGAGCCGTGTTTGTATAGCATTTATTTCTTTTTATAACGTAATGTCACGAATGTGACGTGTTTCGGTGTACGAACGCCTCCATCATTGTTTTTGGGCGGTGGTGGAAAAAATGTTCTTAACACAGCGCCAATTTATGGGTATTTGGGTACAGACTAAGTTATTGTTCATTGCGATACTTAATAAATGTAACATTTTCTTTGATAAACGCTATTGTATCCTATTATGACTCATTTGTGATGAAACGTACGTTATAAAAATAAAGTAAAGGATATAATATATATAAACCAACTTCATTTAGAAACTTAACTGGACTAATGGAAGTTTACGCTCTTTCGCATTTTTCATAGAAAACAAAGCATGTAAAATCGTAAAAGCTTCCAATCTTACGACGTTCCTCGTGACTTACCCTCGGAACGGAAGATGGCGCTGTAATGGAAATAATTTTCTTCGCCATAACTGTATGTATATACATGCATACATGTATGTAATTCGTGTATGTACGCAAATAGACTTGTTAGACATGTATCGTTCTAACCACTACCTGTACTTTACAAAAGTCCACAAATCTCTTTGATGAAAGTATATCTAAATAAGAACGATAACTTTGTTCGATATTGGAAACATGTTGTAAACTTGTTATTGAACTAAAATACACTTTTAGTTTAAATTAAATTACAATTTAATTCTGCAATGACTCGCTAATCAGTCAGTAAGTATTTTGCAAAGATGTAAACCGTAACGATTATGAACCTTATTCAAAATATCGTTTTCAGTTTCATTTTATTATTTGTACTTCATTTTACGTATTATTGGCGATATATCATTTTCTTAAAAGTTGTCATATTCTAAAGACTTCTATCATAGAAGGGAACGACGGAGAGCAAAATTTATGTTATTTTCGCTCGACATTAGATACATTCTTTTTAACGGCTTGTGAATTATTAGTGACGTATTCGCAACACACGCAGCGTGCGTTTTTACGATTTATCGTATCGATACCAGCATTTCCTATACAAATATATTCCGATTAAAAATCCGTGTACTCGATTTACTACGCTTTCGCATTTCCAGTGTTCAATCGTATTTTCTATTTCGAAATAGACGTTATACCTACGGGGGAATAAAAATCGTTTATGCATCATGGAAGCGATGCCGATTTTTATTGCTAAATTTGTTTTCTTTGTCCAATGTTTCAGTGTTATTTTGTACACAGTTAAAAAAAATAGGTTATCATTTTTTTTTTCGGAATTTACTACAATAGCATAAACTCGGTAAGCCTGGTGGAGTTAATATTCTCCGTATAAATTCTAAGTAACTTGGCAATTCAATAATATCCAAATTTCAATAATAAATATACAATTAGTTTTTATCAGCGCCGCACTAAAGAACAACAAAAATTAATTATGTATTAATTATTTATATGCCAGTAGGGCGCTTCTTTATTTGCATTTAATTTTTCTCAAGACCCTATTTTATTAACAATTCCTTGCTTACTTGGTGGCGGTACGTTGTACATAATTCCGGAATACTTTTTATTTTATTTTGAGTGTTGAGGAAATTATGTGCTAAGGTTTATAAATTTTATTCCTTAGTAGGGCAAGCTGGGCTTTTGGGCTTGTATGGTAGTACCGCCACTGACTGTACTCATTTGTTACAAACATTTTAAACTTTATCGAGGTATCTAAAGCAATCCAATCGAAACAAAAATCGCCAAAGTTCTCTAATTTTTTGCAAGTTGTATGATGTATCGAAGCGAACGCACGGATCGGTTATCAATTTGCGGTTCTTATTCTTTCTTCGACTGATCACTTTCCACATTCAGCGGAGACAGCTAGAGCTGGCGCCACGTGGTGTCATTATGGATGCATATCATTTTGGCTCTAATTCCATAAGCCATAACGTTCAAAATGCCGGCGACGTATAAGTTCGTTTTATTAGCGAACAGATAAGTTAAAGCCATGTCTTTGCATCAATAACGGGTTACTTATTGCTGTTCCAATTATACAAAGTAGTATTAAACGTGGTGTACGACATTTAAAAGTGAACCTTAAACATTGCGCAGCAAGCCACGAATTCCTTTAGGACCGTTCGAATTTATGTCACGACATTGTGAGATTAAATTATTATTTCTTGTTTCTGTGTGGGCATATTCCGTTTTCGTAAACAATTAACTCGGGGTTGCCTTTAGGAATTTATCTGTCTGTTAGAGAACAATGTGTCATGTAAAATCAATTAAAATGTCTACGAAACTAGCATTTACGTTGCTGCATTTGAATGAAATGAAACAATGGTTGAACCAGCTTAATTTACGATTTCAATCTTTCATAACTTTCTAGCTTCGATAAGCGGCGTTAGGATAACACGGCACTTAAATATATTCGTACTGCCTTATGGTTTCCTGGTAGTTTTACAATGCGATGGCTTCACTGATAACTTCAAATTCTTCGCAATCAATTTTAAATGTGACAGTTTAATCACTAACGCGCTTCTAATATCTGCACTCCTGTTCAGTACTGTAAACTGACTCAACCAACTTAATAAAACATTTGAGTTAGTTGACAGAACCGCAGTAAATAAAAACAAGCGTTAATTTAACGATAACATAACAACTGAACGAGAAACAAGCCGTCTTTACGAACGGTAATCGATATGACGAGCGTTAATCACTATGCGTGTATGTGTGTATCGCTATCTAGGAACATAGGAACACGCTTTATCTGCAAGCAAGCGTTGACATGCGAAACATGCATAATGGTATTTACATACAGATAGTTTCGTTCCGTTGTAACATTAACGAGTTCAAAATAACATTTACAGAAAGGATACGACCGAACGGTGGCGCGTTTTGTGTTGCCATTTCGGGTCATTTATACGATGTGTCATGTTGTTTTTTATTGTTGACTGCTTAATGCATACCTCCGTGACATATACGGGCAACGGTTACCGGCAGAATTGTGCAGCTCCGTGAACGTCACGGTCACAGTAATTTTATATGTCGCAAAATATTACAGCTCCGTATGAGTCACAGTTAGTATAGAAATATAATTTTCCAAATATGTTAAGTCCGTATCCGTCACGTTGGATGGTAGACTATTGCCATTCTCGGCATTTGCCGGTGCTTATGTTTTTGTACCTAAATTGTTTAAAAAATGTGCATTAAGGGGTAAAATAGCGAAAAAAAATTGACATATATTAAAATATTACACGCACGTTACAACATCCAAAGGAGGAAATGGAGACGACAACTGCGAATGTTTGTTTTTAAATGCTGTCCCTATACATAAATATCTCGTGTTACAAGGGCGTATTACATACATCAATATCACACGGACAAAGAGCAGATCCGGAACGATCAACTGCAGTTCATACACATGATTGTTCCGGTCGGGAGTCGAATCCACAACCTGCGACGCTGAAGCCAAAAGCTTAGCAACTGCCCTTAACGGTTATTTATCACATATTATAATAATGGGATTAGAAAAGGTTTAATAATGGGAGACAAAACATTGCTTTATACATAATTATATAAATATCATATGTATAAAACGTTACAATAAAACTTTCCTTCGTTGTATTAAATAACTTTTTTTCTATTATTAGTGTCGTTTTCTCAACAAACGTAGGACAATGCGATGGATAAATTTTTTAGAAAGATTTTTATCTTGTTACGCCAAAGATGTCTTACGTGCGTACGTAAGTACCTACACTCACACGTTTTTTTTTTAATTTCATTACATAATTCACAAGAAATTTTGGTCTCAACAAGATTCTTGGACAGTTTTTGTTCTATGCGCTTAACTGACAAGACGATAACAGTAAGGTGCACGATGGTAAGCGCAACTCCTGCCGATAACGACCCAGGGCCCCACAGAGCCAGACTGCTATTCTAGTCATCGAGAGTTTTTCTCAGTAAACACTCATCCTGGCAACATCTCTTCAAACCGGACCAGAGTAGTATTTTCACAATAGTGTTTGGCAGTAAAATAACTGGCGACGCGGTGTTGCCACCCCAGACGGTTTCTGCGAAAGACTCCCATTTCTTGGAGTATTGTATAAAACTCCAACAAACGCTTCGCTTGCAAAACACAAACGAAACAAATATGGCGTGATGACGTAAAAACAATGTCGATGATGTTAAATTGCTAGAAAATGTTATAAAACTATTTCACAGTCGACTCGACTTCGAACCGACATTGAATAGATGTCCTAGCCACATAGCCACTGCGTCATCTTTAACATATAGATTGTCTTCGGATAAAGTTAAAGTTTTTAGTTCAACAACTGCTCACATCCTACCAATAAATATTATAATAATATAAATAAATATTATAATTGGTTTTGCAGTCAGGAGCACTAACCACTACACCAACGGGCCAGTCAATTGTCGTCATATTATTGCAATTGTCGTTCAGTTCCACAAAAATGGCTAATAGCGTTGATTAATAAAAATGAATCATCGGCGGTTGAACCAACTTGTACATTTGGTAATATGAGCGATCTTCTATTGGTCGAAATCGAAAGGAGAGTTCAAAGTATACTTCGTTATACATTCAAATCAAATTAAATCAAAATATTTTTATTCAAATAGGCCTTTACAAGCATTTATGAATCGTCAATTTTACATCTCAGTTCGTGAGGAAGCTACCACCGGCTCGGAATGCAGTTCTGCTGAGAAGAGC
>DWHO01003327.1:0-12131 GCA_018247575.1 Eurytides lysithous rurik | reverse complement strand
CAAACACTTCTACTTTACGCCGATTTTCTGTGAGGTCGTGGTACTGACCCGGTTCGAGCCGGCCCATTCAGCAGCGGTGGTAGCTGTGTGGCTCTACCACCGCATAAATTTGAAAATGTTAATTTACATTTAAATTATTTATTTCAACAGTTTTTATAAAAGACAAATTAAACAAAAGTTAAATTACATATAAAAAGTAGAAGCGTACGCGAAAAAGGTTTCTCCGTATTCATCTAAATAATGATAAATGACATTTGAATCAATCACCGAATCAATCATCCTTTCATTCTTTGAAGTATGAATGAATAATCATATACATACATTACCATCAACATTAATAAACATGATACTGGCTAAACGTAAAGCGTTAGCGGCAAACACGTTAACGTTCAGTTATTTAAATAACAGTTACATAAACGAATGCTCTTACGAGCGGCCATTAGGCGGAACGTCGCCGCCAGACTCGCGACAGACGTGCGGGACAAACAAACGTTTAGGTGTATTTGGGCGTTTGGCGACGTGACGCCGACAGTGGCCGATGGGTTCGACTTAGCAAATAGCGTCTGCCGATTCGCAAACAAGACCGATTCGGATATCGCGTTACTTAAGACGTAGCCTAATGCGGATCTCGGCAAGGAATTGTAGGCGAGGTATTTATTACGTTTCCAGATATCGCGCTATTATTATATAAGTAGTTATATGCGAGCGTTTGCATGTTTGATTTTTACTTCAGGTGACAAATACGATTCCTGGAACAAGTTTATCAAATCAGCTAAAATATAAAAGTAAGCTCGTGCGCCGAAAGTGGCGTCGATTATTTTTACCTTCGTTTGTACCCCATTTACCTCGCTTAAACAAAGTACATTTACTTTGTCGTTATAAGTATAAAATGTTTAATAAAAATGAATAAATTTTAATAAATAAATTTTATTAAAATTTACAGAGACCTTATATCCGGCCCTAAAAGCCCTTGAGTTTCATAGTCTCGGAACGTGAGTAATATTACAATAAATATCTCACATTGATGATTTTCATTATTTTTGTTGTGAACACATCATGCAATATTAAAAAAAATATAAACTGTGAGAGAGGGACTGTGAATGTATATATCTTTAGCAAGAAGATTTTTGTCACTGTAGAACTTTAACCAAGCATATTGAAACATGTGTATCGAAACTAGAAAAATACTATTTTATCGTGTAAACAGTATCCTTTTACAGATATATTCGAATAGGAAGCCATATTTTCCAGCGATATACACCCCGACGACCGTGGCGTCCGAAAAAATAGTAGATAATCTAACTTTTCCAAACGCCCCCTGGCCTTTGAACGCCCAGTTTGACTTGACCCCTTACGACTGTTACATCAAAGTAAGTGTACAGCGAAGCCGTCACTGCTCAGATCAACTAAACCTGGCGCTTTCTGCGGGGGCGTACGGAGGGAGAAAAGCAGCAAATCATCAGTGACAGTTGACCAAACGGGGTGTTCGCTCCCTAAAATATGTATGAGGCTAGAAAATGCCTGTTATGGTGTCCGAATGTTGATAAGCCAAGTATTGGGGCTGCGAGATTGGATGGCAATAGGGGACGGGGCGCAATGATTAGGATTTGTCGAAAAAGTTTTTTTTTCTTTTTGGCTATTATTCCATGATATATGTAAAGGAATTTTTGATGACATAGGGGTGATCTTACTGTATCTGGAGTATATGATTTTTTTTTGTAATAAAGTACACATTTTTTACTTATTTTTAACAAAAAATGTAATTATATTTACTTTTTACGATACGAACTAAGAAGACGAGCAACTCGGACGAATGCAGTTAAACGACATACTGCCGAAAGTTCAGTGCTAATTATCGTTTTAAATTAACTCAGAGTTTCAAGCTCTACGTAAAAGATATGAGAAGATGTCTCTATGCCCAGTATTTTGCTCTGAAAACTTGCTTACTTTCAAGTAAGTGCTACGAAGCAATCACAACGGGAGCTAATATTAAAAAATAAAACTGGTTAAATCTAGTAAAATATATTATGAGTTTATCTTACAGTTACATTTCCCAAGTGTTACCAAGAAGTGTAACAAACGGATCGTGGGAAAAGCCAAACTCGTTCACGAACACTAAATCAAAACAAATACGATATCCGCAAATGTCATTGTTGCCACAACAAAGTGTCCAAATCCCTTTAAATCCGAGAAATAGGATTTTGTACAAAAAAAATGTTACTCGTTGACTCTAGTATAAAGATACAATTGTTACGTGCGCGGCAAAAAATTGTCAAAGGATGGTAACGGTGTAAGCCGCCATAATACTGAACGCAATCTGCTGTTATTTTTTGCACCGACATTTCGAGAGTCATACAAGCAAACATTTGTTAAATTTAAAGAATGTAATATATTGCAAAAATGCTCGTGGTTGTTTAGAGACTTTATTATTTTTATTTAATTATTATGAATACAATTTTTATTCACTTAATTACATAAGAAACTATAAGTAATAAACGCAGGAGACAATAAAATTAAGACGGAATAATAATAAAGCAATATAACCGAGAACAATAACAAGAATAATTATATCTGTAACAGTACTGAAATATATTAACAAACTAAGTACAAACACTGACATAGGTGGTGGTAAATTTAAAAAAGTAATTTTGTTATAGAATAAAAAAGTTAAACACATTATTCAAAGTAAATTAATGAAGCCTATAAAACATTGTAACGTTTAAAATAAAAATAAAACGTGATAAAGATCGTAAAAAGTGTTTCATTTCTCATTGGCCAATTAGTTACTAAACGCAAAAAAGGGCAACAAACAACCCCAGACTGCGTCTCCCATATAAGCGTAATTAGTGTTGTGCCAAACGATTTATCACTTTTTTTCTGTATCCAAACATGTCCTTTTAACCCCGTTTCCCCATATTGTGTATTTTTTGCCCCAATACGTGAATATCACAATGTTTTATGGTGTCAAGAGTCGAACGGTGTGAAATTTTCGAGAGTTCTCATGACCCTAAACGACCCTTTTTTTATACTCATTTTAATTATACTTTTGATTTGTTTTATACTTACCAATAATCTATTAAACATAATATGTCTAGCGTATATGAAGTATTGGTTTTCGTCCTCAATTATAATCTTAGTATTCGAAGAAATCAAACAGGGATACAAAGTATTTTATTATTTTTTATGAATAATACCTGAATATATTTACTACGTTACTTTTTAAACGATGAATTTAATTATAATTACACTATTAGTTAAGCTTATTTCGTACAAGATCCCTAAAATAGTTTTAATAATAAATCTTTCATTAATATTACAACGCATACCTCTTCCTATAAAAATATCCTTACTATTATATACTCTGAACAAAGGCGGGCTAACCCTTTCACCGCACGCGGACTAGTTTTATTATTTTATTAATTTGAATGTTGCAATTTCTCCTATACCTGATCTATGACAATGGAGCAGGGAGTGTACGCAAAATCTATTGAATTTTTGCATAGGGGATCCCTATGTCTCCTTTCACCGTTTAGTCAGAGAGCATTAGAAGCTCGCAAAGCAGATGCGTTTGATAAATGAAAAGCCCGTATTCAGAAACGTATTAATAGAATACGCTCTCTACTATGCGAATTTTTATTACCATACGGACTCTTTTTAAGGTGGGATAAATTTATGTTAGCTACCATGATTCGGTGTCATATTACCATTCAAAATTTAGCAGATGAAATTTTAAATCAGGTTTCAGTATTCATTCTTACGGAAGACCCTGTTTTCCTTTTCTAGCGGGCATAGAGAATTTTGGAAATAATGATTATTTTAACAAGGTGTACTGAAATGTTCGACGAAAAGTCTTTAGCTCCAAAAAATAAATAAAAATAAAACCATGGTTATAAAATGAAATAATAGGTTAAATAACTAATAATTTATTTATCTATATTTCTGTCGACTTTATCTAATAATAAAGGTTTATTTATTTATAACAACAGTTATCACGTAATCGACTTTAACGAGCAAAATACGATATCTCAAGGACCTCTCGAGTTATCTGACGATCTTGCATTAGCATACAACGAACTTAACTAAGCGAATAATTTGTAAGTGCGTAATGCCGGCACATGTCAAGTACAAAATCATTGGCTTTTATGTTTTATCTACTTTGAGATCTAACGCCGTTTCAATTGGAGAACTCGAGTGTTTTATCGTCGAAAAGTATTATGTTGTAATTAGATTGAACTTAAATGATTTTATTTTGGGAGTAGTACATATTATTTTAAAGTTTTCAAACTAAGATTGGTTGAAAAGTAAAATTTGTACTTTTTACTGTAAATAAAAGGCAAAACAAACAAAAAATTTACAAACTATTGATGTATACTGTAAAATTGATTGAAGAGATTCTGTTGCTGCTGCTGGAAATACGGTAAATTTTTACTTTTTTTTTGTGATATAATTTTAAATAATAATCTATCACGCTTCAGTTCAAATATCGAACGTATTGCACCAACGGTTTGTTATTCCCAAATTGATTTATGGCCAGAGACAAAGTTAAAAGCGAACGTGTTCTTTTTTTTTTAAATATTTGTGTTCGAAACGGGTGTTTTATTTGTGTCGCGAAATTTCGCAAGGGTCGCTCAGACAACGCACAAGCGCAGCCATAAAGGGTTCGGTTATTATTATTAGTAAAGAGCAAGTTAGTCTTACCATTGTTGCGTAATGAATTATTGGGTTCGAAAGTTTCAGGTACATTAAGCTGCATGTGAAGGGGTTGACTGGGTTGACATTTTAAAATTGACACACGTGAGTTTCACACGCGAATTTCAAACCAGGTAATGCATGGCAAAGGCGAAATAGCGTTTCCAAACTTAACTCTGTTTAGTAGCCAAAATTAAGTAAATATTTAAAAAAAGCTTTACTGGCTTTTTTAATAATAAAATTATATGCTGCCAGTGTTTTAAAAAAATGCCATGCATATAAAACGTCGTCGTAATGAGTGTAGTGAATTAAATACGAGGAATTCAAACACGTCTACACATTACGCGGGTACCCTCAGCGTAACCCGAGACTTACGCGAGTTTTTGTGCTTAACCCTGTAATAATAATTACGTCTTTTTGTCAGTTAACCCTTTAACGCGCCGGTAATTCTTAAGCCCCGCTACCTGACCCCGCGGGTCTGGCTTACCTTACTTCCTGATCCATTAGCTTTTCGAATCTTCACGTGAATGCGTGTGCGCAAGTGTCGACGTAGTGTTGGGATCTCTTGAGTTTTAGCGTAAGCGGCTGATATAAAATAGATAATAATCGTTTAGTTTTAGTGTTTGTGGTGTTTGTGTAAAAAGTATTATGCCCAGGTAAGTGATTTTAAAACTTTAACATTTTTATTCTGATATTGTACAAACTTTTATATATTATTTCGATCTAGTATACAGTTTTAATTTTCTAATTTTGATTTGATATGTATGATAAGAAATGTTGATTATACTTTGAATTAATTTCTTTTGACTCTGATTAAATTATATATATATAATCCTAATAAACATTTAATGTCTTAATATTTGTGACTTTGTTTGATTCAAATTGACATATTTTGTCAATTACATTTTAAAGATATTTTAATTTTGACTTAACATTTTAAGTTATTTAACAGATAGTAAATTTGTTGAAAATAAAAAAATAAAAAAACTTACAAAAAAAATTAAACGTGGCGGAGCGAGTTCTCCCAATTTCTCAAATTACCAGCGACATAATAAAACAGCTTCATAATATCATACTCGCGTGGCAATACAAAGAAAATGGCGCTGTTTGACGTCAGCATCTTCTACTAGACAATAAAAAGAGGCTGGACCCGTCAAAACACGAGTGTCCTTATTCCGGTCTCTATGCAAAGGATACTCTGTTATTTCCAACATATTCCAATATATTATTTTTTATTGCCCACCCCGGCGCGGGTGGGGGCGGCGGGAGTTGTGTCATGCGTGATATTTGATATAAAGTCAGTTCCAACTTCGTTATGCGATATTCTTTTTTCAAAGGACAATGGCCCGATGCCGACGTAACATATTTTTGAGGAAACACAGTATAACATTTCCCCCGAGCCGGTCCAATTATTCTTAACGTAGGAATGTCTGGATGGTAGTTTGTTAGTAAAGTTGTTCCTGGCGTAAAACGAGCCTTGTTAGTTTTCCTCCGCGCTTATTTACATTGTATTATTAGTCATGCAGTAATGGCTTGTCGTTCAACATTTTCATATCAAATGCCAATGTTTTTCGTGTTACAAGGTCCTATTCGTTGTTTTATTTATATTTTCGTACCACATTCACGAGATCAGAGACACTTACGCTTATTTACAAACTTTTTTATTAGGTTTGTAAATACATCTCATACCTGAGTAATTTGACAACATGTTGTCCTGGATCGGAAATGAAAATTGAAATAATAATGAAAATTGGGATATCACACAATACAATACAATAATAGTACATTTTTTTTGTTAATTATTCTAATCCTGTATGTGTGAATCTGATTTAATGAATTCTCCGCAAATAGTTAATCGTTTTAATAATTTTTTTTTTTTGTTTTTTTTTTTTTGTAAAGCGATATAACATAACATTCATTCATGGGACTATTTAGATTTTAAAACGGAATATATGCCAGATAACTTTTCATATGTAATAAAATCTCTGCGTCGATTGGGGCATTGTTTGACTTATTTAAAACTGGAAAAATTCGATTGGTTACTTTAAGTTACGCGTCTTTTCGTAGATGCAGTAAGACTAATACTATTCTAATCTTCTTTCTCCTGCCGTTATCCCACTAGGTGGGGTCGGCACAACACGTATTTTTCTTCCATACTCCTCTATCAGCCGTCATCTCCTCAGTCACATCTTAACAAACAACTTAATTCTTCGTTTTGGCCTACACAAGGTGCACGTTAAATTTTTAAATTGGTTTGCATTTTAAAATGATATTACAGTTTCGGGGAACTTATTTCACACCTTATTTCACACTACGCGGTTGCTTAGAGAGTTAGTTTACTTGCACGTACTCAAAGATAGGATTCAAGACTTTATTACAAATAAAAATTTAAAATAAACATTTTATAAAATATTTGTATTTCCTTTATTTACGCGAGGTTTACCCATAACAATGTGTTGTGTGTTGTATTTGATACGTATGGATTTAAATCCGAGTTTTATTAGAGGCAATTTCCTTTACAAATCCAACCATGGGGTCGCCCTAGCCGCGATTGTAAACTCTTAATAACAACGTTGGACAAACGCCTCAATGCGAAATCAAGCCGACGCGGAACCATTGTCGTCGTGTAGACCCTTTAGTAAGGTATCATTGCGCGATCTTATCGCTCGAATATTACACGGATAAACTCTGCCGACCCCCCTTTTAGCAGATCGAAGATAAGCCGCGAACGGGGCGCGCACTGACAGATGCGTTTTAGGCAATCGCATTAGGGTTGCTTACACAAAGCCTTTTATTATTTTCAACGTTTATTAAATTAGAACGTAAGCGGTTATTTTTTAATTGTTATAAATTTTCCGATAAATATTGCTTTTGCTGCCGGAAAAGGCTAGTCTGGGAAGGTTCCAAAGCCTTCTAGAAGAACGAAGCATATCCGGGAGGTATTTGTAATTAAGACGAAGCGTTGCACACGCTGTGACGCACTTTTAAATGTTTTCTTCCGAATTATAAGTACGTCACACACGTAAGCATTGACGTGACGTGACATTTTCATGACGTTAAGGTTACAGAGCGCATTAATCATTATTTAATCGTTTAACGTTGATTGAAGGCAATTGTTATCTTATATAGGAGAAACAATGTGACAAATTGTAATTAAATGTTGTTTGTCCTGAAAATAATAAAAAAATAAATAATGTAACTGATATTGTCATCTCTATATGAAACATTCTTATGATAAATAATACAATTGCTTCTTAAACTTTGTGGTGTAAGAATAAAAATAAAAAGGCTAATAGACAAAGGGTATATTAAATAAATCACACTAGAAAAATCAAGTTTTTATGCAAACTAGAACTTTTATTAGGCTTAGTACCTAACCTGCCTTACAAGATACTTTGAGTTGGATATATATATATATATAACATGTGTCCGTGTCATGTTTTAACAGGAAATTTTTATTTACGTAAACTTTGTGTCTTTGATGTGAATTAGAAATGAAGAATAGAAAAGAAAACATCGTGTTGAATTCCAAACCATATGTCAGTTTAACGTAACTTTTTATGATATTTTTTTAATGGATTAGGCTGACAAACGAGCAAGCGGCTCACCTGATGGTAAGCGATCACCGCCGCCCATGGACATTTGCAGCATTACAATACTCGCAAATGCGTTACCAGCCTTTAAGAGGGTCAGTTTTTAAAAGAGGGAGGAGAGAGGGAGCGGAAGCGGAAAGGGGATGAAGGATGAGATAGGGAAGGAAGTGAAAGGAAGAAGGGGAGAGGAGGGAGTAGGCCACCGGCCACCTCACTCACCGGACACAACCTGGAAGTAAAAACACTTCCACTTTACGCTGATTTTCTGTGAGGTCGTGGTACTTATCCGTTCGAGCCGGCCCATTCAGCAGCGGGAGCACCTGCATGGCCCTACCACCGTAAATTTTCCTTCCATTGCTATTCAAATTCGATAAGATTTTCGACAGAATTGAATTTGTAATCAATTAACGTAAACATCAACGTATAAATCCTGTGACGGCGCGTAATCAACACTAAGTATGTGCATAACTGGAGTTCGTAATCTTACACCTTTCAACGAGTCATCGTTTCATAAAAGTCGCATCGGTCAAATGTACATAATCGGTTGACGCATTGTTGTGTGGCCACACTTGCGGTAGAAATTTACCAGTCCAGTGACAAATATACAATAAATAATATTGACTCGGTAATCGTATTCGGTTATATATCGGTTGCGACTTACCGACTCAAGTTCCATCTCCACTAGGGAATTTTTTTTATACGACACATGCATTTGTATGAACTGCATATAATTGTCAAATTCATTTCGCGTTCGTACGACTGAAATTTCTGCATGCAAAAAGTTCTTATGACACAAAATAATGCCATTTTAGGCCAGCGCTTTTTAAAAACAAACAAAGAATATTTGTTATATATTGCGCTATTACTTGAAAAAATAATAACTACAGTAATGCCCCATATAACACGGTACTCTTATAACGCATTTTCATATAATACGGGAATACTCCTACAATGCGTTTTCATATAACGCGGAACCAATCTACTGTGTTATAGGTGGGATTACGGTATATGACAATTTTTGATCTAAGATTTTTGTCTGTGTGTGTGTCTTGTATGTGTGGTCACGAATTATAATGATAAATAGAAACATTATTAATAACATTATTACTTTACCTTTTATTTTATGATTCAATAACTTTTATAGATTCGTTTTTTTATTATATCGTACATATAATATATATAAATATTCTATTTGCCTAATGTTTTAACTAATGACATGATTTTTTTCGTAACCTTTTCTAACGGTAATAAAATTTATATTAGCATTCTGTACCGCTCTGCCTCTCACCAAACGTTTGGACAAGCGTATCCAACAGCACATAAAAGCTCAGGTACAATCATGTAAATAAGCTGCCCGAGGTGAAATTTAATTAAGATGATATATGAGACGCATCGGGTTAACGGGCAACTGTGACTTTGAGGTACACTCGCCACGACAACCAGATAGGGGACAGCGCTTTCGCTGTTGTCACGAGATAGAGGTTTTTTTTTCATTGGGCACATAAGGCATAAAATGAGAACTTTAATTAAATGCAAATGATATAACGAGTCAGCTTTCTTTTGAAAGGTTCTTAAATGAATCTGTATATTAGTTTTTTTTAATGTATCCTTAAACCTTTATATATATTTTTCTATTCATTTGTCTCTTTACATTTGTATTATGATTCAATGTTTAATAAATACAAATCATTTTATGAAAATATATTATTAATTCAAATATAATTTATACTTATTACTGTTCTTCACTGTTTGGATTAAATAGATAAAAAAAAGAATTTTTAGTATCATTAAAAAATCTAGTATCAAAAAGACGTGACAAATTATTTTATTCACGTTTATTGGGGCAAATATATGTCCATAACTGATTGTATACATATACATATATTGTTATAGTATTACAACTAAATATATAATAATAAAGATTTATAAGTTATCTGTGATCGAGTGTACCAACACCACACATAATTACCGCGTGCGCGCCACTGAATACCTCATTTGGAGGCGCATGAGCATTGTGCCCGGGATTTCGGCCTCCCCCTTTTTTTCGTTTTCCACCTTTTACCCATTTTTAAAGCGACTCGCCTCGGCGCATTAAGGAAGTCGTATATCCGAGCGTCCCGAACGTTCCCCGAACTAATTTAACGTATAAAACTCTCTATTAGACGTATCGGCTGTATGCGTGTATGTCTCTGACAATATGTTTTATAGTCCCTATTTCGGTTGCGCACATCTTCTTCGGTGCAGGAAGTCGTTTCTCAGGCGTTCCGTTTATTTTTCAAACATTGTGTTTATTAATTTCGTTACGGGATATTTTCGTGGCCGTCCACCCAGCACGCGAGCTCGGATTTGTTTATTTGCATTCGCTTGACATTCGCCTATGTCGAGTCTCGTCTTGGACGTAATAATTTACATGTTTATTTATTCCATATGATTTAATGTCCGCCAGTTTTAAGCTGTTTTGTAACGAAATTGTGTGCGCGTCGAAAGTGGGACAAAAAAAAGTGATGAATCGTTACGGTATGACATTTAGCGGCGTACCAATTATTCACCTATTATTAAATCGTACCGATATTAATTAATACCGGTTTGAATAATGTAGACACATTGAAGACTCGAGTCTGTCTGAAGACTCAATTTTGGATCTTGTGATAAACGATCACCGTGGGGCACACAGATCGAGTAAGTTTCCAGTGAAATAATTTCTATCAACCCTATTAAACTAAGATAAATAAGTTCTTTTCAGTCCCACTCACGTAAAGTCGTTGATTATACACAAGATACATAAACGTCGATTAAAAATATCTATTGTAAAATGAGTTGAATATTAAGATGTTTATTGTATATACAAGAATACTTCGATAACTTTATTACTGCAAATAAACAGTTTTATATTTAATACGTAAAAGGGGAAATTTGCAGTAACAAAACGGCACTTGTTTGTCTTGTTTTGTTTATTTCCTAGCTACAAATGTTAACAACACTGACATTTATTTTCGTATATTCCATGACATAATGTGATGACATATGTTATACTCAAAGTTTTATTGCAGTAATAGATATATATATCTCAAAAACAACCAATGATAAATTTAGTCACAATAGTTATTTAATCATTCAAAAACTGAACTTTTAAAGTAAAAAAGCAACTGTATATATTAGTAATATATACACATCTAAAAACTATACATCGATATGAGTTTCGTATACAAATAATAAAGACCATTTTGATTTATTACAGTCTAGATTCGTAAACAAACTAAATCATTATCTTCGATTAAGCAATCTCGCAAATATTCTCCTCTAAGATCCGCTCGAAAGCACGCTTTAAAACCAAATCCGCCGGTACGTACGCGTGTCCGCGCGTCCGTATCTACAATCGGCGTGTCTGCGTCCGCGCCTCGCCGGAAACGCCGCGTCTATTTCCAACCGGACGCTCGCTTGTTTATTGTCGCCCGTCTGGGTGTCGTTAGCACCTAAACTCGTTATTAACATATCGACATCGATATCGGCGGCGATAAACTTGATAGATCGATATTCCATCGGGGCACGTCACTTTTGAAGGGATACAACGTCGCCTCGTCCCGTATGGTATTCGGTTTTTGCCGTTTTTGAATCGGTTTTATTATTGATGTTTGGTCGTAATAGTTCGGTGTAACTTTTTTCTCTTTTCGATTCCTATCGGTACATACTTGCAAAATAAAAGTGTAAGGCAAATAACTCTTGTTCTTTTGCTAGACTTATATTTGAAATCTGTATATTTCACACAGTAATATGTCGACGCTGGAAAGTAAAAACGTAGTAAATGACACATGGAGACAGTAAATTAAATCAAGTCGATTGGTGTATGTC
>DWHO01003326.1:0-12135 GCA_018247575.1 Eurytides lysithous rurik | reverse complement strand
ACACATATGTATATGACATATGTGTTGCCCGCACGGGCGACCCGACAGGAAGACACACCGGTGTGTTTACCGCACTGCGAGACGCGTTTTACTTCGAACACACATTTGTGGTCAGCCGCACGCGCGGTTCGGAATTTTTTCACTCAACGGTTGTGTTTCAGCAGAGTATGTGTTAAAGGTTATTCTCTTTAATATATAAATAGAATGAGAATGAGAATAGTTTAGTCAATAATAGATTTTAATTCTATAATATGTAATATATATGTATACGGGTATGGCTTACAGTGATAGAGCCACGAGGCAGTTTCCGGTGCTGCTGATGTACCGAGTCGAACCGGATAAGTACTTTGTGTTTGTGTATTCACGTTTCGTCCGGTAACTGAGGTGGCCAGTGGCCCACCTCCTCCTCCTTCCTTTTCCTGCCTCCCCATTCCTTTTCTTTTCTCCCCATACCCTTTCTAACCCCGCAATTCTAAAAATTCCCACCGAAAAGGTTGGCAACGTACTTGCGGGGTCACGCATGTGAACATGCATGTTCTGTCAGAATTTTAATTAAATTCCTAAACTACTTGAGGACTATCGGCTACGGACAGTCGGGGTCCAGTGTGCGGAGCTGGACCTCGATTGTCGTCTACTGTTGGCGGAAATGGCGGTTGTTAAGCGGAACGGGAGGCGGTGAGAACCGCCCCGGGACCCGGATGTATATAGTGTACTCGGTGTGAGTGTTTCGCCGTGCTCGAAGGCAAACTCTCCCTGTCGTGTTGGTGTTATTAACGTATTCCCTACTGTTTATGAGAGTAGGGAGTGGAGACGGGACCCCCAGCGGTTGGTCTTAACGTTCAACTCGTTATTTAGCATAAGATTGAAAACATTATCAAAGATTATCAACGACAACGGACGAAACTGTTGGCGAATTTGTCAAGAAACTAAAGTAGTAGCAAAATGTTTACTTTATTATATCGCCTGAGAAAATTTCGCAGCTATCTCGCGAAAGTCATCTCGCCACTTAGCACTACCATAAAAGTTAAATACCCCATAAATCACAGTGGGCGGAGACAGCTAAGACGCGGTACGATAATGAACTGGCTTGTTATTATTAATAAGTTTTTAATGCTCCTAACACTCCCAAGACTCGAAGATTGTGAGCACGACGGGGTCTTAAATATTTTCCGACAATCTTTAAAAAGAAGTGCGATGTGATATTATTTTGTTATTTTCACTGCCTCGATTATTTTATTGTTTTTATATCACATACCACACGATTGTTTAGTGTACAAATTTTTGAACCACCGAAAACATGGACATTTCTGTGATGAGCAGATTGTTTAATAACACACTCAGCCTTCTTGTTTGAAAATAATACCGTACCGTGTTAATAATAACACATAACAGTTCAGCTCAGTATTGAGCACAGTATGGTATCGTGTCTTTATGGGCAGGCGTGTCGATTAACAACCGAAACACGAGTTCTCATTATCTCAAAAAAAAAAAATTGTTTTATTTTTATCTGTACTTATAGTCTGATATTAAACTAGTTTGGTTTGTTTTTTTTTTTTAATAAACGCGTTGAGCTTTTAAGGAACTCAGAAGGTCACTAATATAAATGTGCATGACAATATAATCATACTAGTGACGAAAATAACATTCAATATTTACTTCTTCTTATAAATTAATAAATAACAAGGGAAACTTGAAGGCTCTCGTGTAACCGTCCCGCAAAATCGCTTAAAAATCGATAAAACGCTTATAAGATAACATCAGAAGAGGGTTCGTAACCGACGTCAGTCTCCATTACAATACGCCCAGATGGCGGTCACTTTTACTTTTAATATACATGAGTCTCTGTCTGTTATCAGATTACAGATCGATTTAAAAAAATAAAACGCTGCGCCAGTTTTAAAACAGATTGTGTTATTATATTTCGCATACATAAATCTCACATAGAATATAACGTCTAGATCCGGAAGAACTATTTGTAGTTCGTACAAATATTTATCCCGGATGGGAATCGAACCCACGACCAGTGGCATCGTAGCCAATAGACGTTTACACACACACACACAAAGCTTAGTAACTACACCAAACGCGTCAACGAAAGTAATATCGCGGTTTACCCGAACTTGATGATTAATCCTTGTTTAAGTTAGTCCCAGTTCCACTGTCGCGATAATGTATGTCTAGAAATAAAGGAAAAAGGTTTCATCCACTGAATACTTTAGATCCATGATAAATTCTTGTTAAATTAGTCCCAGTTCCATTTTCGCGATGATGCACATCTAGAATTAAAAGAAATAGTTTTATCCACTAAATACGTTAGATAAAATGTTTCCTTAACAACTTATTTCTTTTTATCTTTCTGTAACATAATAACTAAAAAACTGTGTATCCCTTTGCTACTGACTTATATTTTCGAGCAAAACGCTATTCCCAGTGTGTTTATTTAGATTGTCTAAGTGTCATGTATGTATAATGAGGTAAGTGGGGTATTAATAATACAATATAACAGGTTGGGTAATTTTGAATGTTATAAGAAAACATTCTGCGGTAATCTCATAGAGCCGTAAGATGTTAACCCGTCCGAATCTCCGAATTCTTTGTAGATCATCAAAATCAACGAAATATCATATTTTTATTAAATATTATTAAAACCCAATAAGCAAACGAGGAGGGTTGCAAAAACAAGTAAATATAAATACACATTTCACAAATACTGCATCGGGCTCATTCGAAAGCAACGGTTTCATGTCGAGCTCTAAAGGTAAATGAGATGCAGAGGTGCGCGTCGGGGCAAAACATTGTTTACATTCGCACCTATTCTGATTCGCGTTTCAAAGGTGACTTTTTAATTTTGAAATGTACGCTGTCCTACCATGTGTGGAAGGCAACTCGCACCTTATGAAATGAAGACTTATGTGTTGTGTGTGTACTCTCAATTATAACCTCAAATAATTAATCAACACTATAAATTTTTCTCCGTCACAAGTTATTTAAACCCTTACCAATTAACTAACAAACACTTATTTATTTTACTTTATATTACTAATACCTATTTTAGGAATAATGGGTACTCTGAACCTGAATGTGCCAGCAACGGTGTAGCGTGTTGGTATAAATTTAGCATAAATGATCCACCCAAGCCAAGCCCCTGGCTAGACTTTTATACTTTTTTATTTCCCTAAAAATTACTATAAATATAAATAACGTACACAAAATTATTAGGGCAAATGAAAAATTTGATTTGTCGTAAAAAATTATTCTTAAAAACTCTCTTGGTAATTTTACATATACTCGTATACATAATACTTATCGCAAACAGAGCTAAAGTTTTTACACTATCTCTCCGCTTCGTGATATTGTCATTTCAACTATCAATTTAGCACTAAGTAACAACGCACTATGAATGTAAAATTACACTCATTCAATTCTGCATGAATTGGTGCATGCATTTAGTTCGAATTCAATCTAATTTTAAGATACAGCAAGCTAAAGCGCGCTGTAAATTCATAATGAAATTGCGAGATACATAACGGGCATGACGAAGTGGCGTCCCCACTCTTGCACTCTTGACTTGCTCCGATACCTCTCATTTCCATATTCAACTTAAGGTATACTGGTTTCAGAACTAAGCGAAAGTTGTTTCGAGCATCTATCTAGTGATGCTCTAATGTGTTTTACAATGCTACGACTTTAAATACTTTTAATACCTTTTTAGAATTTCTACCTAAAATTAATCCGTTACAGGATCATGCGTGTGCGAAGTGTGTGTTGTGGAATAACACATATTTAATGACTTTTTTGTTCAGTTTTTCTTGGGATGGGGAAATATAAAATTGCATCAATCGTCTGTCTCAAATAAATCGAAAAAATTTGTAAAAATGTTTACCTGTGCTTTATTTTTTACATGATTTTTTATTTATTTGTATTAACTCGAAAACAAATAATAAAGATAGTTAACTGTAACGATTCTTATTCTCTCTCAGTCGTGTTTAACACATTCACTGTTGATCCAAAAATCTATCAATACAGCGATGCGACTTTCCATTATTTTTATTGACAAAACACAAACATGTGTTACAACCCAAAAGGAAAACACACCGGTGTGTTTACCGCACTGCGAGACGCGATTTATTTCGAACACACATATGAATCAATCCGCAAGCGTGGTTCGGAATTATTTTACACAACGGTTGTGTTTCAGCAGTGAATGTATTAAAAAAGTTTACATTTTTTTCATCTATTAATACACTTTACAAATAACCAAAGCAACATGTATATAATAGTACTATATGTATACAAAGTTGAAAGTTTGAAAGCATTAATTAGAAAACATGGAGCTTTGTTAAAGTTCAAGGCATTCCATTTCACGTCGTTTTAATCAAAAACAATTGGCTGACGTCGAAAACAAACCCAAGCAAGAGGTGGGGCGTTATGTCGAGCGTGAAGCTTGAAGCTTGAATCAAAGAGGCAGAAATATTACCCCGCTCTCTACGCCTCCCGTTGCATACGTTAAAGCCCATAAGTGCAAGCACAATAGAGCATCTTGACGGCTAGATTAAGATAACACATAACACTTTGCGAGAGCATGTCTTTTGAGTCAAAAGGCTGTCATTCGGAAGCGAGGCGCTCAGACATTTAGACTTGTGAAATGTACGAAGTGCGAATTTGAAAATTTGTCCAGTCAAAGATGCATTTTAAAATGAGAACAGCAAAAATATGTACGGAACATCGACAAAATTTTTCCCCAAGGGTGAAATTTACCCTTTTTTGTCTTTGAATTTTTTTTAATTGCAACTTTTACTTAATTTGCAGAAGTTAATTTGCCCATTCGTATATTTTTTTAACATTATTTTATATTATGTGTTTACAAAAACAAAATACCGACAACTAATGTATACAGGCTTGCAATCAAATACAAGCTCTGCTATGTTCCGCGTAGGACCCGAGGATATCTATAATAGAATAAGTTTTAAGATCTATTCTCTTTTATTAAATTTAAAGTTATTATAGCATAATAATTGTAATAACTCATATATCACTTTGCTCTTCTGATGTTAAGTTACCACCGCCGTCCACAGTCATTGCCCGATGAGCAAAAACTTTGTTCTTATATACCACTAACTCAAGTTTTCAACCAGAATTAAAAAAAAATAATTAATCAAATATAAAAAAATACTTATTTATAGTTTATTTAAAATTACATTAGAAAATTATCTATCATATGGATAAGTTAAAAAAGTTGTGGATGATGAAACTATAAAATTGCTCATATCATTTAGGCTACACGAATGAACCAAGGAAAAATATTAATGACCAAGAATCTATTATTAAAAGATATATCATTAAAATACTAATAAAATCATTTTTAATTGTTAACTTAGGTCATCTGTTGAAGAAAAATTAAAATTCAATTTTATATTAATAAAAAAACAACCCCCAAGCGAAAAATCTTGCTTTGCAACTAAATTCGAATGCTCTTAATTATTGGAAAACTTCAACATTGCAGCGCTGTTGAGTTTTCCAAACACTTAAGCGGATTGGAACGAATCGAAATTATTGACCCAGAACTGCGTTAGGACTAAAAATATATTTTCTTAATATAAAAAATATACGACAAATAGATGTCGGTATTTCCCTTCAGTAAATTAAAAAAAAAAAATACGCCGATACGATTTGTTTCGAAGGCTTCTCGCCGACACGATTCTAATAATAATAAGTAAAATTTATTATAAAAAAATTCTTATTCATTTTGATTTATAGGTTTATTTATGGAATCAACTACAACCTTGGCTTACCTTCTTGAGCTCTAAAGGATAATTGCCTTTGTTTAGCCCTTTAGTGACAATATAAAAGTTGTAAAAAGGCTGATTACTTATGATATGTATAGTAGAATAATAGTGTTGCCGTACAATATAATAAGGCGTGCGTTAGTGGGTTTAAATTTTTAGGTTATTAATAAAATACGCGCTTTAAGTATTTTTGTCTTTTGATCAAAATAAGCGCCAGGATAAGTAACTTTAGCGCCGACCTCCTTCTTTATTCAATAATTCTATTGAAATCCTTGGCCTTACCACTGAACCATGGTGATGCACACATTACTTATTAGCAGCGAAATGACTGGTAATAGTGTGCTTCTTCCATAGGCGGACACTGTAATAGAATCCTGATACCATTAATGTATAACGTAAGTAAATGGTTATTAGAATACTGCATAATGTGTATAAGTATAATTTTTTATTCAATAAACTACATGACTGACCCTAAGTTAATGAAAAAAAAAAATAATAAATTTATATTATTACAGGTTTGTTTTTTAATTCCAGTATAACCTCAAACCTGTGTTTTAGCGTTAGTCAACTAAATAATAGTAAAAAGTAATTATACTTCATTATCGGTCGCTATTAAACGCTTAATCTTATTAAAGTCACTAACAAGTGACACGACCAAAACCCATTTTCCAAAAAGCACCCCATTTAGAGTGTACGCCAACGTGTATTTTAATACGGAATGCACGAGAAATTTCTTGATCCCGTTACAAAATACACAAATGCCACTTACGCGGTCTTCCGTTTGGACGGTATGTAAAACGATTTTAAAACTTGCAACATCCATTTCCCCTCTTACTTGTTTGTATATCCATTTGCAGTCCGTGCCTGAACAAGACAGCCATATCTAGAATGTTGTAATTTATGTCCTTATAACACTTTAAAAACGTCAACGGCAAATCTGAAATTTATGTTTTATTATTTCCATTTTCTTAACATTACTGTATTTTGTACATATTATGAACTAAACTATTATCTTAGCTATATTTACACTATTATTATTCTTTTTACTACAACGAAACATACACCAATACTTCCTACGGTGGTAGAGCCACGCAGCTGCACCCGCTGCTGAATGAGCCGGCTCGAACCGTATAGTATCACGACCTCACAGAAAATCGGCGTAAAGTGGAAGTGTTTTTGCTTCTGCGTTATGTCGGGTGAGTGTGGTGACCAGTGGCCCATCCGCCTCCCTTTGCCTCCCTACCTCTTTCTCCAACCCCGTGGGGTCCTCGCTATTACTCCCTCCCTCTCACTCATCCTTCCTTCCTCTTTCAAAAATTCCCCTCCTTAAAGGCCGGCAACCATTTGCTAGTTCTGTAATGCTGCAAATGTCCGTGGGCGGCGGATCACTTAACATCAGGTGAGCCGCTTGCTCGTCTGTCAGCCTAAACCATAAAAAAAATAACCAATAAATCCAAATCAACGCGCGTAGAGTCGTAGGCGTAGCGTAGATAGCGCATATCTATCCCGTAATTAACCTAAAATCTTTTTCATCCAAATTGAATCACAGTAGCTACTGTTTTGTGATGAAATTAAAGGCAATCTACAACTCTTTAATAAAATAACTGTCAATACATATCATGTAAGGCACGCTTTACACTTGCACTAATAAAAGAGCAGCGATAACTTATTTTCGTTGACCTTTAAAATCATCGTATAATCGCTAAACTGTGATATTCATGGGAGGCAAAGTTTTAATCGACACCGAAGCAAATTAATTTTTCATTCGAACATCTGCTGTTGGAAAAGTATTTTCTCATTAATCCCTTTCAAGATTATTTCAAAAGAATGACGTGCTTAGAGGGAATCCAATATAGAAACGTATATTTTATATACGTTTCTAAACGTTCAGCAAAGTTTTTATTTAAAGTTTCAAAAACAGAAATTTTGCTCTAGACTTTTTGTTTACTATAATTTAATAAATTAATTAAATACCAATTTTTATTTACTGCATTTCGGTTACACTTGCCAATGCGGCGTTAGTACTCGTGCATATGTATTTATATATAAATGCACCTAAATATGCTTAAGCATACTACATAACTATGTATATATTTACTATTACATGCATGTCCACGCACATATACACCATTATATATATACATTTCAACAGATTATGTTACGAAGGAATCCAACTAATATGACTAAAAAATTGACTACATTTTTTTCCCGGAATTACGAGGCAAACAAGTATGCGGCTTATGGACATCTGCAACATCAAGATACTTGCAGATGCATTGCCGGCCTTTAAGGCGAGAGTATGCTTCTTGAACGTCCCAATGTCGTATCGGTCCGGAAATATCACTGGCGACAACTGATTCCACAAGTTGGTAGTGCGTGGGAGAAAATTCCGGGAGAAGTGCACCGTGGTGCATTGCCATCCATGCCAGGTGGTATGGATGGTACCCGGAGATTGCATGTATTTTTACCGGTTTTTTTAGTCATATTAAACTTGTTTCTTCAGTCGTCATAAAAATAACGACTAAAAATAAATATAATCAACTTCTTCTCACAGAAATCAGAACGTGCAGAAGAAATTAAAACAACAAAAAAAAAGATACAAAGTAATAGTAGGTATTGAAATTGTTAAATAAAAGTATGTAACGTAATGCTGAAAAAAATTGTATTGCTAATAAAACTTAGAGCATTTGAAAAGGCTGTAAAAAGGACAATATAAAAGTATTTTTCAAGGCAATTCTTCAACATATATAGTTGTAAAATTATACTGATATCAGTATAGTACATTTAATAGAATAATATTTAAATTGTATTTTTTTTTTACCTCTCGTTAATATGTATGTATGTCGTATTTTATTTTTGCGACAAAAAACAACGACTGAAACAGTATTTATGCAAAAAATCGAACATAGTTAATATTTTCGTGATAAATCCGCCACTCAAATAAAATGAGAGCAATAATTTCTCAACGCAAACTCGGATGATAGAAGAATAGTTTGAAAAGTAACATCTGCTTCGGAGTATGATTTAACGGTTAACCATCAATCATCTCAACTAGTTATGGAAAAGCGATCGGCTAGCCGCAAGCATTTTAATGAGAGCACACATGCGCTTTCTGTAAGCGTGTGTATAATTAATATCGTGTATAAGCAACCCAGTTTTTATATACGCTTAACGATTCTGCAGAAACTTTCAGATAATTTTCGAAAGTGTATTCATACACTAACATCATTTCTAGATCGGGTTTGAAAAAATCCGAGAACAATTCTAGTTCCCCAACATGTCAAAAAGCGTTCGATCTTTTTGCAATAGTTGTGTTAATTGTAAAGTTGCCAAATCTGCATCCGGTAAGAAACAAATTAGCTTACACCCTATACCAAAACTAACAGTACCATTTCACACCATTCATGTTGACTTGATGGGCAATTTGACTGGATGTGACAAAAAGCCTATGCATTTGTAGCAATCGACGCATTTACGAAATTTGTATTGATATACGACTTAAAATACAAAACAACCGGTGTAATTTTAAAATCGCTACATAAAATGATTAATCTTTTTGGTTCCCCTAGCAGAGTAATATCGGACAGAGAACCTGCCGTAATGGGTAAAGATATACAAGACTTTTTTAAAACTTGTTGTATTGAGCACCATGGTATCGCTCGTGGTGGACCTAGAGGAAACGCTCAAATCGAAAGACTTATTAGGATCATTCGAGCCCATTTGACGGTGACAGCTCAGACTCAAAACAGAACATGGTTGAATAAACTAGGAGAATTACAGTTATTTATTAATTGCACTAAAACAAACACAACTAGTTTCTCCCCACTCGAACTTTTAATAGGCAAGTAATGCTCGCCTCCAGTTTTGCCAAAAATCAGTTTAATTGAAAATAATATTGACAGGGATGATATTCGACAGAAAGCTACTATCAGAACGGCCGAATAAGCAGCCAAAAGCAAAAATCGTTTTGATTTAATATGTTCCAAAGTTAAGCCATTTCAACTACATGATTTTGTCCCTTGTAGAGACACTGAGTGGCCGAATAATAAACTAGGCCCCAAATTTCTCGGACCATTCCAGATAACAAAAATTCTTGATAATAATCGATATGAACTAAAAAATCTAAAAACACAGAATAATAATCGTAGTACATGAGGATATACGAGGGATTCCAAATCCTAATTTAAATGAATCAGATGATGACTGTGATAGCAAAACAGAAACGACGTCGTCACTCGATTCATGAATTTAAAATTCTTAACTGGACAAATCCAGAGACTATTATTGTATTGCCACTTGTTTTTACAAAAACTCAAAAGTTTTTGATTTAAACAACTGGGTAGTCTAATTAGTAATAAGCACAACAAAAACAATATCGTCACTAGATGAATCAAGTTAGAATTCTCAACTGGACGATACTATAAATTACCATTTGTTTTTACAAATATTTGAAAGTTTTTGATTTAAACAACTGGGTAATCTCATAAGTATTATGAATTTCAATATTAATATGAATCACTTGTAGTACTAACTCAAGAAAAGTTAGGAGCTGCAACTGGATTCAGAAAATTCTCTCAACTGAACAATACTATAAATTACCACTTGTTTTTACAAATACTTAAAAGGTTGCTCGTGTCATTGTGTACATTGAAATACAAGCAAGCGCCCGGATATTGAGGCCGCTGCTCTTATATAAATGAACCTTTGTGTTTTCTTTTTCTCTTTTAACTATGTGACTTGGCGATCAGTATGCTTTGGTACCAGTTTATTTACGTGAGTAAAAATTCTTGTCTGAAAGTTTGTACGCATGATTTGATGATTATTTGATTGTTACTAATATAATGGTATTTCAAACGTGAGTCATAGTGATTTGCTCTAAAATCTTTCTAGGATCTCTATGTAGCTGTTACTGGCTGTACCCTGGATTCGTAAGTCCAAATAAGTGTGAGAATTTTTATTTACAGATATCTTACTTGTTTTAATGGAACAAGTTTGATTTGTCTTGTTAACCTACATATTTATGTCTATTTTTCAAATGTACGTAATTCAGGTAAGTCTTCCGTCCAGATACATTCCGAGATATTGAATATTTGGGTTAGTTTTGCATTATAAACTTTTTTTGTCGGAACTTTTATGGCGAAAGTAATATGTACAAGTTTAGCTCTAGAACGCCAATTGTCAAGAAAATCTTTCACTCCATCGATATGTTTTTTTTTATAGTTTAGGCTGACAAACGAGCAAGAGGTTTAACTGGTGGTAAGTGATCACCACCGCCCATGGATACTTGCAGCATTGCATAACTAGCAAATGCGTTGCCAGTCATTAAGGATGAGAATTTTTGAAGGAGGAGGGAGAAGGAGTGAAAGGGAAGGAAGAGGAGGTAGGGAACAATAGGGGGGGTCCCCCTATTGATCGGGAAAGAGTAGGAAGTAGTAAGAGAAGGAGTAGGAAAGGGAGGAGTATGGGCCACCGGCTACATCACTCACCAGAGGAAACGCAGAAGCAAAAACACTTCCACTTTACGCCAATTTTCTGTGGGATTATGGTACTTATCGGGTTTGAGCCGGCCCATTCATCAGCGGGTGAGAGCTGTGCAGCAAGAATAAGAGAGCTGTGTCGTCTGAAATGGTGACTGTCTGATTATCTACTACTATCGAATTTCATATCAAACACCTTATATCGAGGTATGGTCGTAAGGTGATAAAAGGGAGTGTGATAGAAGCTCACAAAGCAAACCGAGGGAGCCGGGAGCCGAACATTGCAGTCAAGTTAGCAAGGATTTTACAGAAAATAATATTGGGTTTGACCATTTTTTAAGCACTGTTCCTACCATCTCCACACTATCCAGCGATCGTAAGAGCACGTATGCGTCGTAAATAGTACGTGTAACAGGCTTTCACGTAAAGTACCCTGTAGGGAAATCAACAACATGACATTTTCGTTTTTGTTATGACACAAGTTTTAATTAAATTTAGAAAAGCAGTTCGCGAAAATTAAATGAGTTTTAGTTACCACCATACGTAATCATCTAAAGAGTTTCTTTATCTATTTTTCTACGTCATCTGCAGTTTCGTTTAAAAAAATAAATATTTGTGTCACACTCATTCTATTCTATTCTATTTGTATTGAAGTTATGCTTTTGGCTTGCGCCTTGTAAAGCTTCATTGGGCACCGCACCCGTGGGAAGGCTCGTTCCCACTGGTTGGATAGACCCTACAAATGCAGGGTCACGCATGAGGACATGCGTGTTTTAAATCCAAATAAATTTGGGAATGTCGCCTACGGGCCGTCGGGATTCGGTTTGCGGACCGGATCGCGACTGCCGTCGACTGAGTTTGATAAGCGGTAG
>DWHO01003325.1:0-12136 GCA_018247575.1 Eurytides lysithous rurik | reverse complement strand
CTGTAACTGTTTCGACACAAACCGGGACGGGTCATAAAGGTAATCCATTTTGTAAAGTGGCTTTATTTACGACTATATTCTTAAACCTGTGATAACTCTGTTTAGGCGGCATTATCAAAGGTTGCGACGTATTATGGCGACACAACAAAGAAACTTATACGTTTATAAAATTAATGTTAGAACATGTTGTATGAATATCATACTAAAAAAAAACTGCTTTGTTCATTAGATAAAGATGTCTCTCTCTTAGGAAAACCCCGGTTGGTTGATTTTGAACCATTACCCTATAGTATACATTATATAGGTAAGCTCTGGAAATACTTAATAGTGATATCGCTCATTGTCTCTACTTTATGTATGACGCAATTTAAACATTGCTCTTCAAATGTAAAATTAAATGGTTGGTAATAGAAAGTCAAATTAATATGCTGATTTAGAAAATTGTACCTGTTATTTTCGTCATAAAATAAAACGCGAATTTCAAAAAGTAAAATAATAACACAAAAAAACTGATGTAAGTAGAAGAATGTATTGTTTTATATTTAAGATTTATTTTTATCGTTTATAAGATATTGAGATGTCTTCGCGATGTTTTTCTTTACCTTTGAGATAAATCAGCGCCTAAAACTGATAACTACAAATTAAAAAATGCCATCACCGGGATCTAATCTTAAGTTGCCCGAATATGTTGGATACATATGTACTGAACGTTTTGACTACATTAATTCCCCTAAAACGTTCACTATTACCTGGCAACAATTGCCTGCATATTGTTTGGAATAAGCATAGGCGGTATCCGAAGCTCTCTTAGAAACGGGAAAGGTGCGCGGAGAAGCAAACGTGCAAAAATTTCTATCATACATCAAAGAGCGCCTCACGGCATGTCCCTTAGACTAAGCTCTCGGAAAATCCGTTCTTAAATTAGAAAAGCAGATTTAGAGATACGTGATCTGAATCGCGATGCTTCCTTCGCCCCCACTCCTCCCGCGACCAACCCCTCCCCCGGTGGAGAGCGTCCCCGCACCCTTAGCTGCGCTGAGCTTTCATTCAATTTTAACTAACAAGCCTCCGTGTCGGCTCTTTTCTGTTTGCATGTTCACTTCGAATGCACTGTCCGAAATGTCGACGTTGATTTTCACTAAAAATCTTCCTAAGCGATATTTCAAAAGGGTCTCGACTGTCAGGTTGTTTTTTTCAACATAAATTATTAAGTTTTCAAACATTTTCGCGCATCACGTAAAATAATTTGCTTAAGACGGTCTCGAAACGTCGCTTGACTAATAGCGGGTTTCTAGTAAAAAGTGGGAAAGGCTTAAAGACGCCGAATCTGTTTCAGTTTCAGGCAATTCATTGTATTCCGTTAGATTGTGACATATCGGGATATCGTCTCGGAATGTCTTTTCTATTATTTCCAATATTTTTTACATTTAAACTGAACCCACTGTCGTATATTATGTACTATGTCGTATACTATTACAAGTGACATATGTTTTTATTACATTGGTGAACTCAATTTTATAATGATCTTACTTGATTTGTTTATTTGAATAGTAAAGGTAAATCAGTTATCTTGACGTTTTAGTAGAATTAACGAAGATTGAAATAGTTTGTAGAGACAAAGGCACGTGAACCATATAAGCGGGGACTTAGATTAATTACAACTTTGAACTCGATTTAAAGACCTCAGTTCTGCGAGCGGGGTCATTGACCGCAGCTCTACGGAGTCTCTTTAAAATTTTTGATATGTGAGAGTGTAAAATTTAATTTATTTTTTTAATTTAATTTTGTTGATTTGTAACTATTAGAACAATGAATGGGCTAACGCTTACACAAGCTTTTGTGTTTAACCACGACAAAACAATTTTTATAAATTTTTAAGCTATTATGCACGCAGTGGCGGCAATATTCGTAATTCCCGCAACGCTCAAGTTTCAAAATGAATTATTCGGGAATCATGTGCTAATTAAGATTTATAAATTTTATCCTTAGTAGGGCAAGCCGGGCTTTTGGGCTTGTATGGTAGTACCGCCACTGTATGCTTGCATCTTTATTAGAATCTTGTATTAAAATATTTATTATTATTAATGTATTAAAATGATTGAATTTTCGTAATCAACAATAGCTAATGGTATTTAATACCATTTAAAACTCATAAGACGGCATTAACACGGATGCTACATTTATTTTATTTTGTATTGAATAGATTTCGTTGGTTTTTTTGGATTAGTACGCTATATAACAACAAGAGGTATACACGTTCGAAGCCAATGTAACCACGTCAAGTTCTTTCGTCTGGATCAACCCTATTTGTTGTTTCCAGCTCTCCGAGGCAGGGGAAGTTGGGCAAACTTTTCGCACTGTTTTTTCTTCTCTCCTTTTGTTTAAACTACTCGGCTGTAAGACAACGGGTTCCCCCGGGGCCGGCTCGCCCGTGTCTTCGGGTTAGTTTGCGGTTGCCGAGTTGGCGCGGCGGGGGCGCCTTTTATCTTTTCTTTTTCACCTCGACTTCGCGACGTTGGCAACTAGAATTAAACAGTCCCTGCCGAACAGAATGAGTTTGCCTGTTTGTTTTTAATTAAAATTTCGAATATTTAGTTACGAATGTTGCTTCATACATTTTGTCGTACTCTAGATCGAACATCAATACGGTCCTTTAGAATTGGTTTATCCGAAGGATTCCAGTGGATTCGGACAAAAGATAATTCAGTACTTTCCGAACAGTGCTTAATTAGTCGCGGCTGGCTGGAGCTGGCCAGCGGTGCGCCACTAGCTAGGCGGCTACCGGCCGAACAGCTGTCTATCGGTGTGCCCTCGCAGGCAGGCGTTAGGGCGTCAGGGCGGTCGGGCGGCAAGGCGCGCGGCGATTCGGTAATAGGCGCGGGTGAACGACCGCGCGAACAATGCTTTTATAATTGTTTACTTTGGTGCGGCCCGTTACGCCGCTCGCCCCAATAACGCCGATAGCCTCACGCCCCCACACCGCGACGGTGGGCAGAAACTCCAAAAGTATCCAAAAATATAGGCATTTTCGTTTTGCTACAAAGAAAATGACATTCTTTTCGACATAAAATTAAAATCCATTCGCCAAATGTGCGATGGCGTACGAGGTCTCGCCCACGAAGACATTAGGATATTGCTTCGGATACGTTAATGTAGCGTAAGCATTACATCGAGGCTCACGCGTCCCACTCTCCCCTAATCCGACGTAATGCGCATGAGATAAACACTGAAGGCGATGCGGGTGCACAGCGAATCGATTTGTTTATTGCACGCGTACGATCACGAAGGCAGGAACTTTGCGGGTGCGTGTAGTCCTTTAGTAAACCACGCGGCGCAGTTACAAGTTCACAGTTGTCAGCTGCGATGTCCACTTTTATGTATACTTACATATAAGCGTTATAAGCGAGATGGTGATTAGTGTGGTAGGTATTTTTATGTAAGTATACGACGAGTGCAGCGCAAGAACCAAACATTTTGTGTTAATAAAGAGTCGTTTTTCGAAAAATGTACGTACTTTGATGGGGCGGTATACGACATGATCTATTACTATACCCGTTCTGACGACTACAAATAATATACGTAGACTCGACCAAAAACGAAGTAATATTATACGGCGCGATTTAAATTGTACGGACTCTGCTAACTAACAATGCATTCACGATGTGAAAACAATTCCCGCACATTTGTTGCGACGGCGAACAATTTATTTATTCAAATCAATTGCACCCGGATATGTGAATGTTGGGAGAGTTTATTTTTTTCTCTTTTTGATTAATTACCGTGCAATCGAAGCGTTCCACGAACGTTATCACAATGAAACAAAAACAATACATAGTTATGTGTTGTGTAGCGATTGTGAAAGGTATCGGGTTTTTTGCTGCTCATGCTTTGTTGGTTGCTTGCGTTAACGACGATTTATGGGGTTTCAGCAGATTCTTACTTTGCTTCATAAATGATAACGTGAAAAACATGGTTAGCAAAGATAAACAATAACCTTGTAATTAACATATTATTATTTCTCTACTTATCGAGCATCTGAGCTTGATATATTTTAATATAATGTTTTTTAAAAACTTTTAAAATGATATGAAATAAAATTGAACTACGTCTTTATTAACTTAATTAAAAATTGAACTACGTCTTTATTAACTTAATTAAAAATTAAAATGTGTTCAGTCGCGAAGTGAAATTACATTTCTCTGAAAGGCACTGTTATCCACTATTAGTAATACGAGTTATTTAATTAAACGTTATTGTGGTACTTACCATATACTTAATTGCCAAAGGCTCTTTTGAAAGGCTAGTCGTATGATAGAGTAAGTTATTGTGGTCACGAGACCAACAAATCTCTTGGTCGTAACAATACAGTCCCGTAAAATAAATTTGAACTATAGGAGGTTAAAACTACCTACAGCGATCTACGCTCATCTCCTAGAGATTTGAGATGTATGCACTCCATCTCCATTGATGGGCAATCTTTTCAAACCGGAACAAAGAAGTGCTAACACATGCTTGGCAGCGGAATAACTGGCAAAGAAATGCCCGAGGCCCGGACGCTGTTAAGGCGTCCGACTCGACGCTTGCTAGACCACCTTGTTTCGAACAGTAACTCTCAAATGGCTCGTTTCGAGCTCTCTACCCGTTCATTATTCATGTTTCTCACGTTTAAAACATGACATGTGAAACGTTGTGTTATATCAGCAGGCTGGACAGCGTTCAATTCCCAAGAATCCCTTTAAACACGGGCAGGTCGTTAGCACGTCCACGTATAAGGGCGCTTTATGCTTGTGTGTATCAAACATATTGTTGAATTTAATATTAGTTGTATAGAATTTGCAAGATTATAGGTCGTCGCACAATGTTCAATTCGATGAGAAAACAAATCGCTACACCGCACTTTATTGAGAAAAGTTACGTAACGATAAGTTTGTACGGGCAGTGCAGTATATCTATATATAAGCTTGAATGAATTTGACAGACACTCTGGTATTCAATATCTTTGTTTTTTATTTTGAAACCATCCTTTTGACTTTCTTATTTTTACATTCTATCACATCATAAATGAGTGATAAGTTTAAGCATATTTCTTTTTAATTTTCTAGTTCCATCAAGTGTTTTATATGCTGCCGATATCTTGAGTTTATTAGACACACATTTAATTGGATAACGAGCTGAGTCTAGGTGTCTACTTTTTTTTAAAAACATAGCATAGTGATGGCATGAATTAGAATGTTGCCATGCGTGCTGCGACCACAGTAGCCATTAAGGTATTAAATTAATTTAATCGCATTGTTACTTTCGGGTACGTTAAACGAGTGTAGTTCGCTGCAATTGAAACATTCTGTTAAACGAACCTAATTAATTGGTTATTTTCTCAATGTGCCCATTTCTTTAACAGTTCACGTAGTTCAATAAAGTTAGAACAATGCAGTTATTGTTTGTTTTGCCAATCATCTTTTGTAATCCTTCACTGCGACCTAGCCCTGTCAGTAGCCGTAGCTACTGATATCAATCATTTCCAAACCACCGTTTGGTCAAGTTAACTTATTTTAACCCTACGCTATATGTATAAAAAATATACTGCTTCGTTGGCGTATTGGTCCGCACTTTCAAATCCGAGGTATTTCAGTTTGAATTCCACGGGGGGGATTAAATGTTCGTTGTAGTTTCATAGCTTGGTAAGGCTATTTCGGGCTGATCATACTATTATCTGAAAAATAATATGATCCATGCTTTGGATAGCTATATAAAAAGGTCTGTCCCGGCCACTTGTCGGTGACGCAAGGAGTCGTTATTGAAATGTTGATTTAATATCACCGCCTCTGTGCCTGATCTCTTATCAGCCTTAACGGATTTCCGTCCCATTGGGCTGTGAGAGTAAAAGCAAAGAGTTGCGAAGATGCTTGTGTATATTTTCCGCGCAGATGATGCATTGTAGATTGGCTTCTGTGGCTGAAATCGCTCAGGCGGGCATCATTTATTATTATATGAAAACGTATGACTGCTTCATTAGTAAAAGCGTTTACGTCGGCGATGTTTTAAAGTAAACAGTTGTTATACTGTCCCCCAATTAGGGTCTGTTATATGGTTAACTTGATAACTCCTCGCCGTAAAGCCAAATATGTTCTACACCTTCATCTTAAAGGCCACAAAAGTCGTTCTTTTTTGGTAATCGATAATCTTTAAATAAAATTAATAACAACCCCTCCTGAGTTTAAGCATAAAGTTTGCATTATATATGAACAGTAAACGTATTTCGATAACGCGAAGTGTTTTTCTTTATATACAACTCATGCACGAATTTCTTTAAAATTGTCTCACGGTTTTTGCAAAAAGAAATTAGTTTTTGCTCTTGTAAATTTTGTTTGCAGTTTTTCTATTTCATTTACACATTCCAGACGTGATTGCGTACAATTTTCTCCACACTGAGCTAGAAAATGTCAAAACTTTAGTATAGTAGACACAAGCGACGTCGGTATCAGCGAAGATCAAGTAGTTTGTTTTCGCGCGTTTAGGGCGATAAGGTTTAGTTACTTTGTATTGCTATTTTTAACTGTTACCGTCGTAGCCAAGAATGGAGTGTTGGATTCGCGTGTTCCGGCGCGCGCTGCGCAATTAACGGAGTGGCTGTTTGCACAACGCATCGTGTGTGCGGAAGGCGAAATCGTACGTGTTTGTGCGCACGCTAAATTGTGAAACGGTCTTCCCTGCTCGTTCTCGAGTCGCGAAATTTAAAATTTAACTTGCCTCTTTTAGCATTGCTGCGAACACATAATCAGACATTCTCTTTCGAATTTTCTCAGATTTGAAGCGCGAATTAATAATAATACAGGTCACGAATTGGACCGTGCGCAATTTTAAGACGAGTTTATTCGTTTAAAATCTTTTGAATATTTAATAAACACTAATATTTTTACCACTGGAGACACATCTATGTGTAATTTTACACATAACATTCAATAAAAACGATACAGCTAAATAAATTCCAATAGAGGATTTTTCCTTTCAATCTTCGGCAATTGCCTGTTATATATTTAGTTAGTCGTACAGTTTGTGCTCGATAATTCAGTAGATACGGTTGCCTACTCTTTAAATTTACAGCGCAATTATTCTTATTAAATCGATTGTTTGAGTGGTGATTTATCCTCTTATTCACGCGCCACGACGTCCACATCGATCGAGTCCGCTCCGAGACTTACACCGATTTTATGTTCATGAATTATTTATGGCGATATCAATGGACAGTATTAAAATTTGACGGAACCGCTGTGTGATGTGATTGACCTCGGATGAGCGCACGAGAGTTCAGTCCGCAGGTGGATACGGGTCATATTCAGGCGGTCGACGCCAATGCTGGCTCGACTGACGCTTTGGTGGTGGTTCAGTTACAGACCTGTGTACCACGGTAGCGCTGTTCGATTCCCGTTTTGTCCATTTGAATTCTTCCGTATTTGCGTTTCTGTTTTTATGTAAAGATTTTTTAAACATGGAATATTACCTGGCAATTATAATGTTTTCGTAAAAGAAATTAATTTTGTATAACACAGATTACCTTACTCTATCTATAAGTAAATACAAAAAGACATTCTACAGTCTCAAAATCGCCACATTTAGTTTTTCGAGTTACGGGTTTTAAGTGTTAAGTATTAAATAATCCTTAATAAAATTAGAACTTATTTTTTACAAGTTAAGAGGGAAGTTTTACCTACTCGTTTATTATTTTAACTATCTATGAGGCTATTATATTTTAAAAGTGGATTAAAAATTGACCTTTACCATACCTAGCTTTGAGATTACTAGGCTATGTAGTGGGCGAGTAACATATATTAATCTGTCTACGACATGCGTAGTTGTGAAATCAATCGATTGGCGCCAATCGCCACCTCACTTGCTCATCTCCTCAATACCAAGCAGAATCTTTTGCCTTAATATAAATGTGTGATAAGTAAGCTTGACAGTATATTGACAGTATAGTTTTAAGTAAAAATGTTTTATAATTGTACGAGGCTTCTCAAGTTTGATACAGAGTGTATGATATGGTTTTTATTATATTCAAATGAAATCAATTCTCATAAATTAATTTTGAGGAATGTGTTAAGGGCCTCGTTGTCGACTGTCCCACGACGAAGGATCGAATGTAACTGTCAGCTGATTTGGGTTGAAGCCGTCGACCGCAGGACCCTTGACGTCAAGGTTCATCCCGCGCGCACCCTCCCCCTCGCTCCTCCCCCGCCTGCAGCATCCGCTCTCCATGCACGAGAGACAATTATTTGCAGGATATCATTCATCAAAGCCGATAATGATGATACGCTGCGCATCGTCTCTTTATCCACCTTTTTTTAAATTATATTTTTATACTACTTCTTATATATAATATAGATAGAACTCCAGAACCATCGGATTTTTAATTTTTTAACATGTGTTTATATATAAATATATTCTTCAGCCGTCAATGTTGAACAAGACTTTTTCTGAGTCCATTTCGCAGTCAAAAGTCCTGTATGCTCTTAGTAGAGTTTCGACTGTGCTTCCAAGAAGATCACGTTTGCATAAGAAAAATAGATGGGCGGCTTCCGCAGCGGATGCTAGGAATCTCTCTTTGTCGCCATTAAGTTCTAGATAAGACAAAGGGCGACGGTGAAATTATTTTCCCCTTTTGTTATTTAAGCGCTAAGGCTTGTGAGATAGTGGCGCCTTCTTTAAGCTTAATAGCGGCCCTGAAAAGAACTCTTAAAACTTCCCCCGCCCTTGTCTTTTCTTCCGTTTCGTAGTGAAATTCAAATGATTTCAATAGCCACCCGTGTCAAATAGTGCAACGAAATGTGAACGAAGTCGAAGTGTGAGACAAATGAATGCTGTGAGTTTTATTGCGTGCTGGTTAAAGTGCAATGTTATTAAAAAAATCGTACATAATCATGGATGCCCTTTAAATGTAAAAAACTTGCTTGCGAATTTATGACTTATTAATACTTACTTAAATAGAAATTTTACACTTTGTGCAATAAATCAGAGTTAGTTGTTCGTACTATAGTCCATTCGTGGACCCCATAGGGTTTGTGTGTGGACATTATATTATAATAATTGTCCCTAATCAGGTTGCGCCTATGAATATTTGTTATATGAAACTTGTTTAATATGCGTGAACATTTTGTCGTTAAATATTCTGGTTTCAAAAATTAAAAAAAGTTTTGTATAATAACAATTATAATATATCTGTGTTATCCATTGACGAAGACATCCTTACAATGTAATAATAATAAAATAATTTGTGATACTGGATTGAGAGGCTATTTGTTACGTGAAAAGGAAAATACAATAAAAATGCATCGGTGGGAAAGAACTGGCAACATGCTGCGGCCATTGGAGGATACTTGAAGGCGATGAACGAAGAAAGGAGAGGCGGTCGGCCCGGGTCCGGCGTCCACGCGCATTACTCACGAGGCGCGTAACCTTGCCTACGGCGGTAAACAGATGACGTCACGCGCTATATTTAGCCCGCACGCCCAGAGCGGCTAGGCGCGCGCGCGGGGTCAACGCCCTCCGCCTATCTCGCCCCGGATTGCCGCGATTTCTTTTTTTTTTTTCACACCAGCGACGTCCGCGAATTTCGGCCGAGGCCTAGTAGTAACCGGTGGCCGTTCTCGACGCCCGAGGGAGCCCAACACGCCACCAGGTTCGTCGTAGGCTACGCTCGATATAACGCGACGACCGCAGTCGCCTTATCGTGCCTCGTAAAAACAACGTGACTGTGCATAATCGCATATCGACGTGTTGCTTATAAAACAACAGGCGCTTCAGCGGCCCGACCGTGTCATTGAATTCTGTTCAGTGGCGGGACTCTCCCTCTAGGGTGGTAACACTGCATCATGAAAACAATGCGTTGATGATGTTTCAAAGGCAATGCAGTCAGCGTATAATTGGCCATAGAGCTACAATATCTTAAATTTCTGGACCTGTGAAACTGTGTCCAATTCATCTCCTAAAAATTCAGTTGAGAAATGTATCTGTACCACAGGTATGTAATGCTTCATTAGGCTTTAGCTTTCCCGTTCGAAGGCTTTCGCGAAATCTGCACCAATATGAATCCGCAACCGAGAGCGTCAGACTGACATAGACGGGCTCGCTAAGCCATGCATCGCCGACGGCTCAACTATAACTCGACAGCAAATTGACAGCACAACAAAGAGGTACATAAAATCGATAATTCCACCTACGATGGATTGTTACGCTTAGTGCTCGAACGTACACCGTTCCGTATGTGTCATTGTTTTCCTTGCTTCCGACTTTAGTGTGCATAACAAATATACACTGTATTATAATATCACCATTGTCAAAATAAATGTCACTTCGTCGTTCTTCGTCGGATATACTTAGTTTAATATCACTGTGCTGGAATTAACTAGGCTAGATATTATTATATTGGTAATTTTTATGGTATGTTTTCTGTTGGGTGCATAGTTCTGGTATTTCGAATAATTTTAATATTTTTTTTTAACTTTTATATGATTATAAATATACCAAATATTCACTTTTGAAAAATCTCCCGACCCGTTGCTCAGTAACGAACGAAAGTGGGACAAAGCAACATACTTTTACAATTATACTTTTAGTACGAAGACTACCGATGCGTAGATTCTATTGATGTTGGTCTTCGCTTAACAGCAAAAGGGCTTTTACGCTGCACTCATCGAGGCACAAGCAACCGTAAAAATGCGTCAGCCGGGCGCACTCCAACGGGACGTCGGAACGTAGCAAAAGGCCGCATTGATTGGTTTAGCCGAAATGTGCATCTGCAGAGGCCGACGAAGCGCCGCATGCGGGTGCGGGCTGAGAGCGGCCCAGGAGGGGGATGCGAGCGAGGCGCCATTGTGACGACACAAATTCGATGTAAATGCCGACGGTGCTTCGGGACGAGTGGGCACAGTTGGCACTCGGTGCTGCCCGACTGAGCCGCGATAGCTTTGTCCGACGCCGTCGACCGAGGGCGAATGCGGCCCGATGCGATCGGCCTCGAGCACCTCTGCACCGACTACCGGCGGGGCACCAACTAAAGGCAGTTTCATGCTGGCACGATGCATTCCGACAATCCTTCAACATGAAATACCGATTAAAGCTTTGTAAATTCTTTCTTTGAATTGATAATTGTTTCTTCGTCAATTCTAAATTTTATTTTATTGATTCATGAACTTTCAATTGAATGCATTCAAAGAGTAAAAGAGTCAAGTTTTATTTTTAACTGTAATTAACTTTCTATCCCCTTTCATTGAAACGTAATAAGAGAGAAGTACTTTCTTTCACCTCGTTAAAATTTAATGAAAATTATGTAAAGGTAAAAAAATAAACTGTTTCATTAGTTACTATAAAAGTGGAATACTTAGAAATTTCACACGGAAGGAAGCCCAGATCCGAAACAATAATTTGTAAAATATTATTTTATGATATATTAGATTATGCAGACGTGTGTTACCCAGACCTAAATGAAGAACTTCTCAACAAGCTAGAACACCTTTATAATAACTGCATTAGATATATTATATTTTTAACTTGAGAAAATTTGATCACATTTCTCAGTATCGTACTCAGCCTAAATGGCTTCCTATTGAACAGAGGCGGAACTCTAGAATATTGCTTGTCCTTTTCTCGATTTTAACCGATCCTTCCTCTCCAGCTTCTCCATTTTATCTAAAGGAAAAATTTCAATATCGTTCTTTAATCAACGAAAGAGATTCGTTCGTCATCAAAGCAGAATGCCGCAACACGTTTCTAGTTTCTACGGTAACTCTTTCACCGTTAAGGCTACACTACTTCGCACTGGAACGCCTTGCCTGGAAACATAAGTAGAGCTCCTAACAGAGCTGCATTTAAACATTTGGTACGGAATCATCTTTTGACAACATCCTAAACCAAATTAGAATAAGAATGAAAGGTTTTGTCGGAATGTTACTAATATTTGTATAGTGTGTTTGTATTTATATACATGTATGTATTGTATATTAATGAGACTATTACATATTTATTATTATATAAATATAACTGCTATTTCACCTACCACAGTTTTTCTCCACGACCCGGGTTGACTGGTAGAGAATGCCAAATGGTATTAAGTCCGCCCTTTGTAATACCTTTTATTGGTTTG
>DWHO01003324.1:0-12137 GCA_018247575.1 Eurytides lysithous rurik | reverse complement strand
CAGCCCGTAATGCCCTAATCCAACTAAGAAACAACAACACAAAGTCATTGCCCTCCGCGGGATTCGAACCCACGACCACCGTTTTGTAAAGCGCGACCCTATACCACTAGGCCACGGAGGCAGTCAGACAACAGGTAATATGGCTTTACCAAGTACATTTTTCTTTTGGAAAAGTATTTTGTTTTTTACGGATTAGGCTGACAAACGAGCAAGGGGCTCACCTGATGTTAAGCGATCATCGCTGAAGCAAAAGCACTTTCACTTTACACCGATTGTCTGTGAGGTCGTGGTACTTATCCAGTTCGAGCCGACCCACTCAGCAGCAGGAGTAGCTGCATGGCTTTACCATCGTAATATGAAACGGTATTATTTCTATTAATTTGTTCAAAAAAGAGATTTATGATTTCAACAATTATTTAATAATAACCTTTTAATCAACTCAACTAACTACCGTTTTTTGTGTTTGAATGTACGTTATATGTAATGTTTCGTTTGTAGATAGATTACATTTATTATACTTTTGTATTTTAAATGTAATCTATTGAAATATGAAACAATGTATTATATATGTTATATAATAGTCCCGCACGGGCACACCCAATAGCTTTAACATATATATCCTTTCTACACGAATGTATGTGAAAGTTAGTAAATAACATACTAGTTACTTTTTTTAAAATCATTTATTGTTCATGTGGTCGTCTTTGATCAAGTCAGAAGTTTTTTCAGCGAGCATTATGACCGCCGCGTTTATGTACCCGCTAGGCAAGTACGGGATCACGCTGGCGTCGGCTACACGAAGCCGGTTCACCTCTGATACCCTCAACTTTCCGTCTACTACCGACCCCATAGAGCAAGTACCGGCGTAATGGTAGAAACCATTACTCACACATTTAGCGTAGCATCTAAGATACTCCTCGCGATTTGACGCTTCGCAATTGCCTAAAGACAAATCCACCATCTCCGCTTTGGCGCTCTTAAAGTACTTTGTGTCTTGCACTTTCAAAAAGTCGGTCAGGTAATCGACCATGTCTTGCAAATCGTTCGCATCTGAGAAGTAACCGGTGTACGTTAGCGGGCTATCTTTGGGATCCGCACTGCGAAGCATCACACGCCCTCGCGATTTCGGATGCAACTTGCAAACGATCGAGATGATTATATTCCGTTCCATATTGGTTTGGTACAGCTGCTCTCCAATGTCTTTTTTATTGCGATAATTGACGCTGAACAGCTGTAGCACCCCCTTTGAGTCGGCCGGTATCAGGAAGATGGTTACTTGGTAATCGGGAAACGTTTGGGATCTGTTCAAAGCGACGTAACCGGTCACCGAAGCCAGCGGGAACTTGGTCGGGTTGGGGGGATCCGGTTTGGATGAGGCCTTCTGCATTGCGTGAGCGGTGAATACCGCCGCGTGGTCCTGCAAGTTATATCCTACAGGTAAATCTACAAGGACTTTGATATTCAATGTTTGCAAATGCTCCTTAGGGCCGATTCCGGACAGCATAAGCAGTTTCGGCGTGTTTATGGCCCCCGCTGACAGAATCACCTCTAGATCAGCGTATAAAGTTAACGTGTCATTATTTACATCCACTTCAACGCCGATGGCGTTGCAATCATCGTCGAAAATAACTTTGGTTACGAGCGCGTTCCTTAGTACTTTTAAATTTGCACGATCTTTAATTGGACTAAGAAATGAATACGCCGTCGTCTGTCGGACGCCTTCAGCGATCGTGAACATTGGCTGGGAATATCCCAACGTGTTTTTTCCGTTGTTATCCAGAACTATCTCGTGGCCAAGTTCTCGCAGAGCTTCCAAATGTTTATTGGCTTTTGCGTTTGGTTGCCTCGTAATGCTCAAGTATCCATCCGTGCCGTGATAAACGCCGGTTGGTGACAGCAAAACCTCCGCGTCCTCCAACCTCTCGCTTTTCTTGAAATACGGCAGGACCTGGTCCCAATCCCAAGAGCTGTCGTCGGCGGCGTCCGACCAGGCCTTGAAGTCGTGTGGATTCCCGCGCACGTAGAACATGTAGTTGCTGCCGCTGCTGCCTCCGAGCATCTTCCCCATCGTCATGTCGAAAGGGTCATTGATGCCACATTGCAGGGCGTTGGCGTCCTTTTGGTATGTGTAGTTCCAATCGAGACGCGTGTGTGCCACGTAGTTAAACAGCCCTGGAAGCTATGAACGATTAACACCGTTGTAATAAAATTTTGCGAGAAGCAGACCCATGGATGGTAATTTATATATTTGTGACAAGTGTTTGGTAGCAAATGCTGTGTTTAATCGTTTCTTTGTTATACTTTACCAGAACTTCTATAGGTGGGTCGTCGCCGGCCTCTATTAACAGAACGTTAAATTCTTCAACTTCGGTTAGTCTATTTGCAATAACGCACCCCGCGCTGCCGGCGCCAACGATTATGAAGTCGAAATGATCTCCATCTGCAGTTGAGCAGATATACAATAGTTTTTTTTTATTTAATGATCTTTTATAAATATAATATTGTTTTCTGGGTGGGGTTTCAAGTTTTGTATTTATTTCTCACATTGAATTGGAATATGTCACTGAGTTACCGAGTACAAGACATCGAATTCATGGTATATAATTCCTGATATCTTAAACATACTTCATATTACTAAAATTTATTATGTCATTTTTTAATTTTTTCGATATGTGTCTATTTCTCAATTGTGATTTTCCAACGGACTCTGACTCTATGGTTTATGGCATACTTGATCACGTAATCTCTTATTCGTGTCATTATATTAACAGTTGTACTGTACTATTTTTAAAATATAATAATTGATTTTATAAATTGAACACATCTATTATAGATTAGCAGTCTTTGGCTGACCCGTTGGTGTAGTGGTTAGTGCTCTTGACTGCAAAGCCCACGGTCGTGGGTTCGGTTCCCACCCAGGACAAAATATCTGTGCGATGAGCATAGGTGTTTGTTCTGTGTCTAGGTGTTAATTATGTATATAAGTATATATTTAAAAAATATATAAGTAAGTATATCAGTTGTCTGGCTACCATAGTCTGTACTATGGCCATCTGGTCCCAAACTAGGCAGAGCACAGGAGATGGCAATGTATGAGATGTCCCATGATATTATATATACTAGTAGTCTAAATTTAGTTATTTTTATGGAAGAGTGAGGTTTTATGCAACAAGTAATTCAATGCTTAAAATATCTCTACAACTATCTTTGTAAACCACTGTGTACTTCAAATAAAGCACTATTAATAATATTACTGTACCTAACAATTTAGTAATATTTAAATAGTAACTTTTAAAATTATACACGCTATGATAGTGGCCGAACTCTCTTGCAGCCATATTTAGATGAAAAGAGGCCCTAGGCTATTTCACTTAGGCCTTTCCACCTATCATTTTTAAGCTTGTAAATTACACGAGGGATAACAAAATACATCATTACTGTGATATGTATTCAATCACAGATGAATATAATAAATGAAACACGTCATTATTGATTGTTACTAATCTATGTATATATGTATATTCAATATATTGAAGATTAAACCAGCCGTATGCGTAAAATTTCTACATGTTTTTGGTGGAATGTTTAAGTGTTCACTGTTTTTAGAATAGTGTAATTTTAACTTTGATAACAATTTGAATGTAGGTTCATTTTGATCTTAAGACCTTACACTGAAACCTAGTTGGCCTATAGGAAAATCCGGTCCTGGTAATGTTTAAGAACTATTCTGTACGTGTTTGAAGCAAAATGTGCCATTGTAATTATTTTATATCGTTTCAAATAGATAGGCATAGATTTATATCGTTTCAAATCTCTAAATGATGAACAGAACGAGCTAAGCAATTCAAAATACTGTATGGCAATGTGTTGTCAAGTAAGAGTGTAGCTTATTGACATTGCCTGGCTGTCTCGTCTTGTTTTAAAAAAAAAAGAAGTAAAATCGATGTTAAAGGTACTTACCTTTCACGACAGCCTGACGAGGGAAAAGAAATGCCGTGAGTTGTAACGATGTTAGAACTTTTAAAGCATTCTGTATACCCACCGCACTCTCTATAGCCGCATCTGCATTCATTTTCAACCTATGTAGAATATAGCTAAATAATAATCTTATCAGATTATTTAATATTTTTTTTTATAGAATAAAAGAATGAGAATAAAAGATAAATTTTCAAGTGACAATGTGAAGTCGATTTGTTACTTTTGTTTAATGTCGGACAATAGTCACGATTCGTCGTTAATAAGTTTATGATACGTAGTAAACACTAAACCTAAATTCATCACATATTAAAGGTGTCAATATTGTCAGTTTGTTAAAATCCAATATACGCAATGTCTCAACAGAAATCATTTTTGTAACTTTTATTTATGGAAGATTGTAACATTGAGTTTCTTATTTTTTTATTTCCTTTTTTTTAGCGTAGCGTAGCGTAACGAGCGTTAGTGTGTTTTTACGAGAAAATTCAACGCCAGAGTTTTGAAACACTTCGGATCAATCGCGTGTCTGCACTGACGAAACATTTACAAAAAAAAAAAATGTTTAAGTGTCTATTTGTGACCAGTGGCGGCACTACCATACAAACCCAAAAGCCCAGCTTGCCCTACTAAGGAATAAAATTTCCCGCAACGCTTTAATTTAAAAATAAACTATTCGGGAATGATGTGCTAATTACAATTTATAAATTTTATTCTTTAGTAGGGCAAACCGGGCTTTTGGGCTTGTATGGCAATACCGCCACTGTTTGTGAGAATATATAAAGACGTCGTTCGCACTGTCTTTCACGATTTTTGGCACAAATGATAAGTCGAAAATGTTCTTTCTTTATGGAGTGGGTCAAACGAGTAAGCGGCTCACCTGATGGTACTCTCACAGATGCACATTTTATATATATTTTCGAGGTTTTTCCCCGATTTGCAAAGACTAACAACAAGGAAATTTACACGAGACAAAATTCATAATAAACTTTTTAATAAGTTAAAAAAAATCGTTTTACAATAGACGGACATGTCGCGTTACATAAAAAAAAACGTTGGAAGAATTGAGATTTTTTTTGAAGTCTGCTAAAAGTAGTCCTTTGCTTGTCTTCCAACATTCGAAAAATATAGTTTACTGCTATAGGGTATCAGGGAGGAAGAAATAAAATAAATTCAATTTTTTCTTAACTTTTATTTTTGTGTAATAATGTCGGATACAAATCGCAATTTTTCCATATCAAATAGTTTTATAAAATGCTAAAAAATGGTAGCATTAAAAATAATTGTACATTACTAATTGATTAAAATAAAACAATAATAATCAAAAAGACTGAAGCAAACATAGGCAGGTCACGCCTCCGTACTGTTTGGACGCTTCGGACATTTGTTAATACTTAGAAATGAATAGGCAGGCACTTTAAAACTTAAGAGCTACGATAAAATAACGTCTAAACTAATAATCAAACTCGCCTATCACACATTGTGATGTTGGACATGCATTTTTTTGTCGCCACGAATACTGTTCAAGGATATCAATTAAACATTATATATGGCATACGATATTCGGTACTTAGTATAGAGCTGCCTTCAAAGAAACGAAGAGAAAAATAACACAAGGAAAGATGTAGCAAATCAAATTAGGTACAGCAAAAGTTAAACTAAAAACCTACAAAAATGAGCTAAAGTATTGCAAACTCTCCACGCGCACTCTTCACATAAAAAAAAACATAATTAAATTAACACTGCATATACAATTCAATGTAATAAATGATAATACATTCTCAGTTAAACATTATTTATTAAAAAATGACAATGCCATGGAAAATCGAAATGCTATCAATAATAATTATAACATTAATATTAAAAAAAAATACTCGTTTATTTGTCAAAACCGTACTTTTATAATATACCTACGTAAAGTTTATTTTTTACCATAAAAAAAGAAATAAATAGGCACATTCACATTCACAGAGAATGCTCGAAAGTTCTTTCCTTTTAATAATCTTATCAATAGAATAATTTCACAATGTTACTTACCTATAAATAAACGATAAAAACAATCTACAATCAAATTGCAGTATTGCCAGTTGTAAAACTGCTTTATGGCTTTTATTTATTTTTGTACTGAATAATAAAAACGGTAATATTAAAAAAAAAACATTTCGTTGGTCTTAAGTACGCATTTTGTTAAAATTTCGAATCATAAAATTCAATCTTTTAAATAGAAAAAAAAAAACAGCGTAACAGTGTTCCCAGTTACAAATAATCCAAAAACAATCAAGCTCACTTAATTGACGGGCAAAGTATCCAACTATAAAATGCATAAACTCTTATAAATAAGACACCTTAAAACGAATAGAAAATTTACAAGTGATAATAAAATTTACTCCTAAAAATTCCACAAACAGAGGAATAATCGATGATATATGTGACGGTTATAGTGATGGGTTAAAGTACAAAAGATTGTGGGGAAAGTGACATTATCGATATAATAGCTATATAATAGAAATATTGATGACGAAAGCGCAGGGCAGTACATCTAGCTGTCTTAGTATAGGGATGTGCTATAACAGAACTACCTAATAATTAGATTACAAATCGTAACGAACGCTTATAGATTCCTACTAAAAGCACACAATCCCCTAATTATCGGTATGGCGATTGTAGTAAAAACTAGCCGATACAAAACGGGTATCAGTGCAAGTTGGTTTTGTATCGAGTCGTGGTCGTTTTGTGTCCGATACGAAATCGAACGCGCATCGGTACGTAGATTATTCGCGGTCGACCGTTGGGAGATATAGGTGGTCGTAACCGCAGTCTGATTTGATGTCGTCCGTCGAGAGTTACAGTTTGTATCGGAGCGGTGGACATATATTATATTATGAGTATCGACGAAAAAAAGACGGGGTCCGCGCCGGCTTGCGGTATATTCGGCCGAGATATTCGGAGGTACTCGGATTGTATCGGCGCCGTGGTCGGTCGTGGCCGAGATACTCGAGGATGCTTGAATCGTATCGGAGTTGCTATCGGTTGTTTGCCGGACAACACGTACGGCATTCGATACGATACGGTTTGTATCGGAGTGGTGGCCGACGGTGGTTCGCCGAGCGCTGCTGTGGACGGTGTCCGCGATACGGTCTGTATCGGCGCGGTGGCCGGTCGTTCGTCGGGCGATACTCACGGTTGCCGAGGCGACGCGGTCCGTATCGGGCCGGCGGGGGTTCCCCGCGCGCTCTAGTGCGTCTCGGCGGCCGGCGGCACGGGGACGGCCAGCGGCGATCGCTGACGGTCAAACATCTCGAGTATCAGCTTCGGGTCGGTCCCGGCCGGCACCGTTATCGTTCCCGTCTGGGGACATCCGCCTCATGAGTACCAACGCACGTTCCTCCCCGCGGCACCGCGCGACGTCCGTCCGCCCGCTAGTGAAACCCGACCGTCGTTTAGATGCGCCCGATTGTTACATCGCAGCACGAGGAAAACTTAAATGCGCCCGAGCGAAGTTGCTCATTCTTTTTAATAGCGACAAGGCTTTCCCTCGTCACACACGGCCGTCTGACGCCATACTAGGCAGAGTCTATGGCAACCACACAACTGATACTCATACTTATATATTTTAACTGCATACCTATGTAGACAGTTAACACCTAGTCACAGAACAGATACTTTTGCTTATCGGTACACAAATATTTTGTTCTGAATGGGAATCGAACCCACGACCTTCGGCTTTGCAGTCAGAGGCACTAACCACTACACCAACGGGCCAGTCGATTTATTGTTATTGGCTCGCGTGTACAGTGAAATGCTAAATACTTTACTACGACTATATGTCAGTGGTAAGAATTAAGTAAATTAAGAGATGTTTCAAATATCATGTGCCCCGTTTTGAATTATTACCCCTTTTGGAATAATAAAAATCGCAATATATACTCTTATAACTATTTTAAAACATATTACACACTTTTTTGGACGTCGACTGTATATAACTATGGTGCGAGCGAAAAAGAAATAACCAAGCACTTTTTAAACTAGCCAAACAACGAAATGAGCAAACTTCGGAGGCGCATTTAGGTTTTGCACGTTTTTATATTCTATGTATCACTGTATCAATATATGATCTAGAACCTTCTGCGGACTTCACGAACAGACGGACGTCACAACAATGCGCGGCTTTACAAACGAGCGTGTCGGTTAGTGTGGAATTCGGTATGTTACGGTGTTCGAGTAAGGTACGCATGCAAGCGTATGGTGGTTGTAATAGGGTAGGGGGTGGGGGTGTTAAAGCAAAGTGTGAGGTACCTCGATGCGGGTGATGACGCCCTCCTCGCGACTGTGCTCTAGGACTACAAACAAAAACACAAAGCGCCCGTCAAATATACAAACAAACATCAAAGTAAACATATATAGGTTCTGTATATGAAGCGAGTAAACAGGATATAATACTAAGAAAAAGGGTTCTTAACAAATTGCTGTCTCTTTTTTATATAGATAATAGCATAATATCATAGCGATGTAGCAAAATAATATGTTCCATAACTATAATGTAAATTAATGATATGCATTTTTACCTAAATTATCACTATTCGCTTATAATATCAATAGACATAATTAATTTTTACGGTGGTAGAGCCACGCAGCTGCTCCCGCTGCTGAATGGGCCGGCTCGAACCGGGTCAGTACCACGACCTCACAATAAATCGGCCTAAAGTGGACGTGTTTTAGCTTCCGCGTTTCGTCCGGTGAGTGAGGTGGCCGGTGACCTGTCCTCCTCGCTTCTCTTCCTCCCTCTATCACTCCATTTCCTACCTCTTCCTTTATACCCTCGCTTTCCGCTCCCTCTCTCCTCCTTCCTCCCCTTTTAAAAATTCCCACCCTTAAAGGTTGACCATACATATAAAGAACGTTCTCGTAATTATTTCTTATATTTACGAGAGTACTACACGTTTAAATGAAATTAATTGACAGATTTTGCTCATACTGCATGAGATCAAAATAAATAAAAAAATAGAAGTTCTGAGGGTAACCCGCTCTGGACTACCCCCAAAACTGTGACATATAGACGTGAATCATCTAGTCTCTTTCTTGACTTTGTAAATAATTCGAAACGTCGGGAATGTAAAATCAATTACGACTCGATAAAATCCGTAGTATCATTTCAACCAACATTCTCAATGATAATTAATACGAAGTAAATAATTATGTCACGAAGGAAACTGTACGTCATTTAAGAATATTTCGTACACGGAGAAGTTTGAAATTTATATTCGTATGGTAAGTGACGAATACAAAATTTGTCAAAGTAATTTATGAAGAAAAAATATAAAACGCAATTAATTAAAGGATTTATGCACCCGAGGATAAAGCTGATCATGAATGATTGACATAATGGAAAAATATATTAATAACTTATTCTGTTGTCATAATTCGTTTGCATCTGAGTTCTCTAATAAGTAAGAGTTTTCCTTTTACATGCCTTCTAGTCCTAATACTGATGTCGCACAGAAATCGCGAGTCATCGGTCAATCATTGTCCTTTAAAATTTTCCACAATTTTCTCACATTTTATATATGTATTATCTTGTTTTTTTTCTTCTATTGCAGGTAATGATCACGAGCATACAGAATTATGATGAACTTAATACAATAATTAATATAGTACTTTTAGTTATTCCAATTTATTGTCGAAAGGTTGTAAGTGTGCAAATGAAATCGTTTAAGTGATTTGTGAGAATGTTACTTTAAGATTTCAAAAATTCCCTTCTCTTGAAAGCCATCGACAATTTCTCTTTTGTGATATCAACCATGTGTGTGATAATTTAAGTAATATCAACTATAGTTTTTTCTAGCCCAGTGTGTTATTTCCCGTAAGAACAAGTAACGTAATATATTATTAGAAGTTAGGTCGAGATTTTTTTATACTCTCAATTTGCTTGAAGTCATTCACACCAAAAGCAAAAATTCAGTTTTTGTAGTAGTTACCTTAATTGATGTCCGAGATTTTACAAAATTGTTTTAACACATTGTCATATGTTTGAAATGGTAAAGTTATAATTGATTTTTTCACTACTGATTAATATGTTTAAAGGTTGATAATAAGGACACTCACATTGATTTACGAAAAATAAAATACATTTCTTCAAACTAAGTTCTTTTAATTCCAAACCTACGTTTCTACACAAAACTCTCTATTTTACATAATAGTTATGCCAGTAAATATGGAAAGAACACTAGTTTATAAGTACTGAATTATGTACAATAAGAACACATATTCAAATTACAATAAAATACTAACTCTTAACTTCACATGTTTCTGTCTACTTAATATTGAGTATATTACAGTCATATAAATAAAATAGAAATCTAAGCTTACATTATATACAGAAAGCACAAATTTGTGAATTTTCCACTTTGTTTTTACTCAAATACGTCTACAGTCTTTATAATTCTACACACATAACACATTATTGTCAAGATACAATATTTTATTCCTACATTTTGAACATCGGCATTTTTTGTGCCAAAATACTATTTACCAGTGTGAGACGACATGAGGATATTGTAAGTACTGAAATTGTCTTTGGTGGCATGTTGTTTCAGTCATATCCTTAAACCTAATATTTAAAAACTAAACTGAACTATTTCTTTTCAAATGACTAGTATCTCCTTATTAATTGTGATAGTCTGGCAAAATTAAGCATAATATAATCATGAGGTAGTCATAAGATCCATCACCATTCTAATGGAAAAAGTCCAGATTATATTTAATGCTTATTAATAATTATATTTGCTTTGTAACCAAGTATCATTAATTGCCAGGATTGTGATATTCATAATTATATTGACCATTAAGCGGTAATCATACGGAATCTAATGATAGTTTCACTAATAAAACATTGTCTCAAGTGTTTTCAATTTTTTTCGCTCTACATAGAGCTAAATTGAGTTGAAATTTTGTTTATTATTAAAAAAAACTTTTGGCATTTTCTAAACTAATTGCAACGTTGCAAAATTGTATTAAATCTTTTTTTATATTTGGAATGTTTTAGTTAAAGTATTTTTTTTTTTGTAAAGTCATATTCAACTCTACTTGAAAAGGTTTTTAGTATGTTAGTATAAGTGTTATATATATTTATGAAATGAAATAACAAGACCTTTCAAATCTAAAACTTGAAATCACGCTAATACTTATAATTCTAGAAATAAAATGTATACCACTAAGATTAAATCGTGCTTTTGTATTGTCAAGAGAATTGAGAGTTTTTTTATTTAATTTAAGTAATAGAGTTTAAGTTGAGTTATCTTTTATTTAGTAAGTAACCTGAGGTGATATTGGAGAAATGCAATATTGTTTTCAAATTGCTCAGAATCAATCTGTTTCTCTGCTTGCTACTTGTTATGTAAATGCATGGTGCCTGTGAGAAGCAGTTTCTGCAGCTGTGTTAAGTTTGTGGTTATAACATTTAAGCTGTAAGGGCAGTTTTATATAAGGCAGTAAGGTAACTATTGAGCTTATATATCTTTTATGTATGTCTATTAAATGTCCTTTCCCGACTATCGGAGGTGAGTAAACAATTTTAGCATGTATATATACGCCTATGTATTCTTATACAATCTTCAGCCGTGCATGTAATGTGACATATAAGATAACCTTATAAAGGTCGTGTAAAAGAGATAACAGGCAATATTTAATGGTAACGTTAAAATGGTTTTATGCAGTTGAGTTTTCGGTAATTGCATGGAATGATTTTATATCTGGAAGTCATTTATATCGTATTTATATCTGTGGCTCAGTTGCAATAGTGCTCTTCGGTGGTAACGCGACATAGCTGGCAGTCGACACGGCAGCACCAGTGGTAGCGGCAGCGGCAGCGCTCCAAGCGGCTTGAACGGATCGCCCTGCGGCCGCGTCCGCAGCAGAGACGTGCGCACCCGCCCGCCGCCCCTCCCAGACTGGCATTGCACTTCCTACTCGGGATTAAATCACTTATAATTACTCGCAAAATATATGCAAATTTATTTATATACTTTGTACATGTCTCATACACAAGTATGATCATGCAAAAGTAATACACCTAATTCTGTTTTTACACGATAGATTGGTTCCAGAAAAAACCGTGTAAAAAAAGACATTGATCGTATGCAAAAATATTAACACATTTCAATTGCTCT
>DWHO01003323.1:0-12137 GCA_018247575.1 Eurytides lysithous rurik | reverse complement strand
GTAATGCCCTAATCCAACTAAAAAACAACAACACAAAGTCATTGCCCTCCGCGGGATTCGAACCCACGACCTCCGTTCTTTAAAGCGCGGGCCTATACCATTAGGACACGGAGACAGTTTTCCATGTAAAAAGCCCTTATAACACAAAATGCTTCTTGTCTTAAAACCAGAGCCGCGTTTTTAATAAACAAAATAAAAAGAAATCAAGAAGAAGATAAAATAAATAAATACATGAAATATTGCATAGTTATAGTTTACGTTAAAAAGATTTGCAGAAATGTTATTAGTCTCTATTGTATGGGATTCCTAAAATAAATGCAAATTAGATGAGCGAGCATGTTCATTGTTTACGTTTATACTACTAATTTTAAATACGTGATTTGTCAAAATCCAATGAATAAAAAGTCTCTTTGATCGATTTCGACCACTACATCTTCGCTACTTCAAGTAAACTCATGGGTATTTGATGTATTACCAAGAATATTACACAAGCATATCCAACGATATAAGATTTCCAACGATCTTGAGTTTTCTAAATATTAGCGCTAAGCCTGCACTCAAGAATTGCAAGTCGTATAGACGGTAAAGTGTCTTGATGCTCATTGTTTTGCAACAGTCATGTCACTATGTATAAAATACGATACCAAAAAACCAATATTCATGCATTGTAGCATTGATAAAAAACAAAGATCCTATGTACAAGTAAAGAAGTGATGTGCGCGAGGCAATCGATCGATTAGTGCGTTCAGCATTCGTGCCTAATGAGCTCTCTCGTGCTCGCGGCGGATCCGCCGATCGTGCTGCACAATGGAGTGAGCCGCCGCTCCGTTCCATTGTGCATGTGCGGAGGCGCGCTCATCGTCTATGGACGGATCAATTTCACAGCCGCCGATCACGGGCGCCGCCCGCCGCTCCGACGGGTCACAGCCTAAACGCCGTTTCCGCGCCGCTCGCTGGGACCGGCCGCACGCCGATGTAGGCAGTGCGAAACGGGATCACTCTGTGACGTCCGACCGCCGTGCAATGGGGCGACAGCAGGTGCCTCTGTTGCGCCTTCGTCTCCCCGGCGGGGCGGCGGTGGTGTGGGGCGCGGGGCGGAAGAGGCGCGGCTTCACTCAATTTGCACACTTAGCGCAGCCTCAATTTTTCACAGTTATCGAACAATTTGCCTCGGAACGACGCTAAATAAGAGATCGTTCACTTCGCTCATTTTCCTCAATATATTGCATTTTTTTTCGATTTGCTTTAATAACGCACATTTCACAATCCAGTGGTAGTAAAATTACGCAAGTTCATTTCCCATATTAAGCACATTACGTGTATTGAGATTATTATTCATGGCAATCAGGTAGACTAGGGCAACATTAGTTTAATTAGATTAACAAACATAGTAGTGTAATGACAGACATAGCAACTAAGTTAAGATAGAAAATATTTTTATTTCAAATAGTTATTGGGAACATCATTAGTTTCTTACATACTAGCGGACAGTTTCCACTTCATTCGGGTGATGTTCATATTTTTTGCGTAAAACATGTATTTCGTGTTTGTCAATATTAATGTGTTTGTCAACTTTCAGTACGAGAAAATATAAATCAAAAAGTAGCACTAATGTATCCGCGATACAAGACTACTCTTACCAACATGAAAATTATTATTACAATTCAACACGTAGCGTCGCGGAGGCCCAAAGTATAGATACCATGTGTTGTCAACACACTGTGGAGTGAGATAAAGCCTACAGTGCGAATGGCAAGGCGGCCCCGAACTCAGCGTCTAATTAAACTGTTTTACTGTACTAACTGTCAACATCTGTACTAATTATCGCAACATCACTTTTGTGAACTAGAAATTTAGAATGAGGGAGATTCATGATATATATGTGTAAACACGCTAAAAATGGGGTTGATTTGGTGATTTCAATACATACATTAACCACTTGGTAAACTCGACAAATTTAATTTTTTGCACGATACACTTTACCTAGGCAGCTCACTTCCGTTCATTTTCAAACGTGTATGAATAAGAACCACAAGCTGAAACTCTTGCGCAGATAGCTTTTCTTCTCACCTTGACAAAAATGCTTGATGTCAAAAGTGTTTCACTATAAGAGTGAAATATCATGACATTGTTTTCATTCGCTACACCTGCTACTCGGAATTCTACAATTTACACTCTGTGTAATCGCAGGTCATTCACATTTTATTCATCTCATTATTATTTCTCACCTTATGAAAAGCAATAACCACTGCCCATGGGCATTAGCAAAGTAGAAAAGTTTGCGAATGCATTGCCGGCCCTTAAGATGGTAATTTTTGGAAGGAAAAGGCAAGAAATGCGGATGCGGGAAAACGAATGGGAGCCTGGAAAAGGAAGGAGGAAGAATGGGGATGGGCTATCGGCCACGTCACGTCACTCACGTTTAAACGAACGAAACCGGAAGCACAAGCACTTTCACTTTACGCCGATTTTCTGCGAGGTGTTAGTGCTTATCCGGCTTTGACCGGGCCATTCAGCAGCAGCAGAAGCTGCTGCGTGGCTGTACCACCGGTTAATATTATCTATTAATTAATATTATCTAACACCGACCGTTAACCATTATTGAACAGTAACGAGGTATTAATTTTATATACTAACCTAACGCCGACGTAACGCACACGACGTATTGCACATAGTGGCTCAACACTTAAATAATTAATGCTGACTAACGAAATGTTAGGGGTCCGGGACTCCTTAACTCGTGCATCTTCAAATGATAACTTGAGCGCGCTAAATTGAGAAATAGGATTATCCGAATTGAACTTGTACATTTACCGACCTTCAAGATGCATTTCATGAACCGAAACAGAGTCATGGTCGGATTGTGTGTCGGAGCCTACTGGTTTCAAATATCTGCAGAATTTCTTGTCAATGATAAGTATTAAGCACACATCGTTTATTGAAGCTATTTTATGATTTTATGGTCTTAAATTTTAATTTTAATTTCTCTACAAAGAGACGTGTTATATTAAGACGTTGAAATGCACTGGTCTCTCTCCTCTATATCTGTATTAATTACTTGACAACTGAAATAAAACTACATCTTTATTTTAGCTATCAAGATATTATGCTGAGATGATATCTGACAATGAATAAAAGACCTAGAGGACACCTTACAGAGCGTGCACTTACACTTCTTTAAAACGTCGCATTGCCACATAAACCATGTAAGTCTTTACAATCTTGAAATATTTATTTATTTATAATATTTCCATTTAGCACTTGTGATGACATCTTTTTCCACTTATGGTGTATTCGCCACTCAAATCAATGATTCCTAATTTTATAGCGATGAAGGGTTCTATTTAAAAAACAAAATGAGCGTGATAGATTATACTAACAGTTTTGAAATCATGAATTTGAAAATGCTGGCTGTGTGGCATTATGAAGATGTAAGGTAATATGCGTTATGTAACTTGATATAATTTAATCATTAATCGTTGCTTGTAATTCAATTTAAGTTACGTATAAAATAATATTAAAAAATTTAATAAACGGTTCGTTTATTAAAAATGAAACAAAACCGTTATATTGATTCGATTAATATTAAGGATTCAATGTATTTATAAAATAAATGATAGTGCAAAATAATGCATGCTTATAATAATAATACTATTACTATTATTCTATTTCGCCCTTAAAAGGTGTTCATAGTTTTATAAAGGAAATTTCCATATCAATCATTTGTGATACTGTGATTTTGTTCGTTGACCTCTGGTAGGTTTGGACCATAGTGATCGCGTAATACTTTAATTAATAACATTTTATTACCAACATTATAATTTAAATTTTTATTTTACTTACTGTAACGGTCATTCCACGCCGAGCCGTGCCAGGTCGCACTAACACCGGTTCTTAGAATGAAGATGGGGTCGCGCCCTCCGATACACCCCCAAGTAAAGCATCTGCGCGGTTGACAACATATTATGGATTGTTATTATTTCCTACTTCACGTACGTTAGCAAGAACGCTGGCGGTATTATTGTATGCAAATGTCAGTGTGCTTCGCCATGCCGTCCGACTGTTACGGCAGTTGTTATAAGTTTGTTCTGGAATAAAATATCGCAAGTACAACGCATCGCTTATTCAGCAATTGCGTACTTTGGCATCGTGACACCAGAGATGATGTCTACTCGTGTCCGAGGACCATGAACATAGAAAAAGTCAGAGCCGCGATGGCTGCACAATTGGGCTGCACACGCGCCGTCAAAAAGCTCCCTGGGCCGGAAGCGGCGCCATTGTGACCACGTCGTCGCCGACACCGCGCTATCTAGACAGCTTCTGTCAGCGGCGAGCGTAACTGCTCGCTCGCCTTCCGTTTTTTACCCACCCTGTATGCATTATATACGTTACGCCCGGTCATTGTGTCACCGGCCACATGGCTCACCTTTGTTTTCGCCGCCATGTCCTGCCAAATGTCAGCAAAGTCCCCACTTTCGTACCTCTGTGTAGTAAAAAGTAATAGCTTCCATTAGGGCCACTACTCGTCACTAAAGAGGCAAAGTAGGGACAATTACAATTGAGTTTTTCTGGAGATAGTGACGAGCCCACAGTGCCGCTTAACATTTTAACTATTTTGTTTTGCGCTTAACCGCCCAAAATATACGATCGATCGATCAATCAATAAATTAAGGAATTCTAACCTGATGCTTTATCTTTTTTAACTATAAAGTTATGTGAGACAAATCGTTTCGGTTTTTTCACAGAACTTCTATCAAACCCTTGAACGTTTGAAAAGTCCGAAGGTGACCGATTCAAAGTCGAACACTAATACAAAGCAAACAGGCGACCACCGCCAGTCACGTAGAAGTGGCAACTCTGCGCAAATGAGTCCGAAGTGTAATAATATCTCGCGGATGGCTTTTTCTCTGGAGGCATGTTGTTTACGAGTGCTAATGGGGCGGGACAAAGGCCGCCGCATACCGCTTGTACTTTAATTGTGTGTTTTGGGCCGCGTGCGCCGCGTCGGCACGGTAGTTCGGGCCCTCGTCCGATACCCGGCAGCTGCACCATTGTGTGTTAATGTCGCCGCACTCCTCGCATACCTAATCCGCCAGCGGAGCATGCGATGGCCGCAGACTCCTTGGCTACCGTGCATTTATATTGATCATTGCTATGGACTCATATCAAATTCAACCATAAGCTCTAATAAACACCACTTCATTTCTTAATGTGAATAATACTTAGTCAAAATATACACAGAATTAACATATCGAATGCTAACTGAAACCTAGTTTTTGTCATGGCGATGAAAACATTCAATTTAATTCATTGAAAAAACTTCAGTCCCAGTAAACATAACAAAACATAGATTATTATGTGACCCTGCCATTTAGCGAAGGCGAAACCCGGACTGGTACCGATCATTGAACTATACTTTTGCCAGAAGTGCGTGAATGAGATGAGCATTGTCGCTCCGAGAACGCCAGACAGCGCGTCGCCTTCTGCGCCAAACCCAGATAGGGTATATAAACAAGTACCTGGACTACCGCAATAACATATAATACTTAATTCCTCTCTTAGCTTTATGATAAAATTCCGTATCTTCTATACAGCTAAAAAGAGAAATTTTTAAATTTTTGGAGACTCAGCCATATGGCCATATGGACAGAAATTTAGCTTTTTCCTATATAGGAAAAAGCTAAATTTCTGTTTTGTTAAACTCGAATTTTAACTGATAATTTTATTCAGCATATGCTATCTGGCTTAAACTATATACAGAAACAGATCCATTCGAGAAAATGATGTTATCAACTCCTTTTGCTATTTTCTATACAGGGAGGATGCAACAGGTAAGATCTTACAGACGCTTCGTATGAATCAACTACCGTTATAAATATGCAGTGCAATTTGGTTGCTTGAAACGAGTAATATTTTTCATGCGTTACAGTCAACATTTTTTTTATTTATATGTATACACACCATTATAACATTATTGCAGCGTTACCCAAGGCAAAGTTATTGGGTATCTTAATACTTTATAACATGGAGCAAAACTGCTAACGGTAACAATTAATGACATACACAACTACACTACACAGACAATTGTAATGAATAGCTTCACAGTAAGATGTCATTGCATTCAATTTTCATATACTGTCTTTATGTTCATTTCATTGTATTACTTAAAAAATAAACTTAAAATCATAATGAGTATCACCAATCATAGGAAAACCATTCAACTACGGTAACACAACACCAAAGCCGTAATTGACTTTCAAAATATAATATTCTTTCTCTTTACAATAGACTTTTGTTTGCAGCCGATTTTCTAATTATTCCTTGAATTGTTTTCTGAATTACATTTCGACATATTCTTAGATATGTCTTAATTACTTACAAGAAAAAATAAAGAAGGTTAAATATGACGTGGCTGTGTAAGTTTTTTACGTAAAACATGACAACAGCTCAAGTTGTGATAATAAAACATTGTTTATTATATAATAAACAAAAGTTGTTAATACATCAAAAGCAATTTATCCGTGCAATAGCATAGAAACGCGATACTAATGCAAAACGCTAGTCACATTCCACTAAAAAACAGATTAACAAAAAATAACATTCCATACATAAATACTTCATTCTACACGTAATATGACTTTCTTTGATGTTATATGCTTTTATTATTCTGTGATGGTTCCGGTTAAGGTTAAAGGTTAGAATGAGGGTCGTAAAAATCTATGGAAAATATTATATTCCTGTTTTCGCACTTTCCCAGAAAAAAGCAAACGTCAATGGTTTAAATCAAAAGTAACGACAGATTGGTTTAATAAAGACCATCTCATTATACGTAGGGCAGATAGCAAACTTTTTTTTTTAATATCGAGTCAATTAATCTTTTTTTATTTAACAGCAGAATGTACCTTTAATACTCAAAGTTAAAAAAGAAATAACGTTGCAAGTAATATAAAGACTTTAAATCGCCACAAGACTTGCAAGGGCAAAAGGGGTGTTAATTCCAAATATGTTCTACTACCACTGTCTTTCGCATACTCGTATATTATTAAACAGTATAGTTAATAAAAATTTAATGATACATGATCGTCATTGAAATCAAACAAATTATTGATATTTTTAACGTTTTTTTGGGCTGTTGTTTATTAGCTGTTTCTATCTAAAACTGTTCGTAAGATTTAATTTAATATCCGATATACCGTCAAGTGACTTTTTAAATGCCCACCTCATTAAATATATCTTCATTAATATAAAATATAACCATCTCATAATGATATAAGTTAGAATGTTTGCAATTACAACTATTTTGATTTCAAATTCTAACAAAGGCAATAAATAACAGCTACCGTGGAATAAAAGACAAAAATGTTAAGTATGAACATTAACGAAATTAGCAGTAATTAAATTTGTTTTCTGTTCTACTATTTAAGATTCATTATTAAAGCATTCACAGCGTTGAAAGCATTAATAATTAGATAAAATACCAGCAAATAGATGCTCGTAAATTTCATTTTGTGTTGTTTCTCCAACAACGCTCTCTCATACAACTCAACTATGACTGTTTGTAGTAAGAAGTTTAAGCTCAGAAGCTCGTCTCAATACATTCCAGTTACCTTTGAAGAAAAAAAACTCCTTATTTCGTGTAATCTGACATATAATAGGAAGTAGCATAGCTGGGTGTTTTCCGAGGAGGCGTAGGTGTAACACGTGCGCAAGGAGGGCGAGCCGTAGCGCGGCGATAATCTGAGCCCCGCAACTTTCCTAATGGAGCGCGGGATTAACTTCTGGGAACTTCGACCGCCTCTGAGTTGAGCTCGTATGTTAATTACGTACACCGGGCCACGCAGCTCGCTAAGCGTTTAACGATGTAGGTTTTGCAACTTTGTTCGTTCTGTCGGTACCTTATAAGGTACAATCCAGTGGCTCTTAATAAATATCGCGACTCCTTTGTGCCGCCTCGCGTAAATGGATAGGAAAACACTCCGACAGCGTGGCCGTTAATACGGTCTCTCTCGAGGTAAAAACGAGGTGAAGTCGAGGCGAGGGCGCCAGGCGCACTTCACCTTAATGAAAATTTTAAATAAAGCTAAGGGTCGCGGAGAGGCTTCGCGCTCCGCTTGACTTTTCTTAATTACATCTACCCTTTTCACCCGTTATCGAGTCAAGTCGCTGTTTTAGGTGTTTTGGTTGGGTCACTTTTCATGGAAAATCCGTAGGCCGTTGATAACGAACATTATAGCTACAGGCTCAAAAACATTTCAATAGAAGTAATCAAAGCTACATATTCAAAACACCTAATGTTTTATTAACATCTCTCCAATATCTTTTTGTTTGTTCGCTTAGTTTAGTTAAGTTGGCAATATAGAGAGTCCTGGGATATCTCAGCATTCGCTCTTGTGTACCTGTTCTGCGATGGATTCTGTCACTGTTGTGTCAACGCTCACTGTCAGAACCTAATACATTAATGTCATTTTTTTAAGGGAACGAGCAAGCGGCTCCCCTGATGGTAAGTGATCACCACCGCCCATGGACACTTGCAAATGCGTTGCCAGCCTTTAAGGGGGCAATTTTTGAAAAAGAGAAGAATAAGGAGTAAGAGCCCCCCCGTGTGGTAGGGCTGAAGGAGAGACTAGGGAACGGAAGGAAGGGAGGGGTTGGAAGGTGTTGGGCCACCGGCAACCTCACTCACCAAACGAAACGCGGAAGCAAAAACACTTCCACTTTATGCCGACTTTCTATAAGGTCGTGGTACTTATCTGGTTCGAACCGGCCCATTCAACAGCGGGAACAGCTGTGTAGCTCTGCCACCGTCGTGTCAATCTCAAATCTGCGATTTTTCTTATTTGGCGTTATGTGCCAAACGAACACCCAAAAGTGAAAAAGTAGAAAGAATGCTACCCTATGAGCGAAGTTTAAGTGAAGCACACTAACAAACACGCATCGGATGCTGCGTTGCATTATTCAACCATCACAATAACCGATTGTAATTGTATCGTTACTTGTGCTGAAAAATGAATCCTGTACGACAACCGTAAACGCTCATTACAATGATTGATGCGAGGGGAACGGGGCAAATACCATCCCGCGCGAAAATGGACTCAGAAGTGAAGTGTTAGGTGGTACAGAGCTAGGGTCATACACTACAGTTTCCTAAGATTTGGTTTGCAAAATTCAGACGATTACGATAAAATGTCAACAATTACAAACCATGATGGAAACGACCTCGATTGGTCAATCACTCTAGCCCACTGATACTTCAGGAGAACTCTAGACTCGTCGCTAAATTAGAGGAGGAGAGCGATTGGAATGACTTCAACAGCCACCATACACCCTGAATCTTACGACATATTTTCGGAATTTGAACAAATTCTTGCTAGGAAAAAAATTCAATTCCGATGAGGACCAAGACCAAATCACTTAAACATTTTATTGCTTCTTTTCAGTAAAGGAACCAATTAACTGCCTATAAAATGGCGAAAGTGTATAGATAATAATGTCAAATACTTCAATTGATTAAATATATAATATCATAATATTGTTTTAATTTTAAATAAATTACTGTTCCTCGCGGCAGAACAACATTTCAAGCCGTCGATGGCTTCCTCACAAACCAAATGTAAAAATGACTCTATAGTATTACGCTTGTATTGCCTATTTTAATAAATACACATATTTTAATTTGATTTAATTTCAGATGTAAGACATAATGACGATCACTTAATGCTTGCCGTACATACGAATCTTTTTACCAAAGTATCGCGAAATACCAAAATATTGTCATGAAATAATTTAACCCAACTCTTAAAATTTCCCTCGCATAAGTGGCACAATAGCGGACCGAGGCGATAAAGTTGTAGCATTGTAGCGTCACTCCCGAAAGGAACAATGAAGCGTCTATTCCTTAAGCAGAACCACAGGCCCCAATTAGCGCACCTTTGTCTCCCGCACCTTCTCACGGTTAGGGGCTTTCGTCGAATGAGAGTTCACGTGAGTCCCCAATTTTGCTTTCGCCTTCTATTTTATTTTATTTACACACAAAACAGCTTTTTTGCCTATTATCCTACTACAACATCCTATATATAATTAATTTATACTTATACAATAGTAACCAAATAGAAAAAAATAAAATAAAAAAATAACTAAGAGTAAATAACAATAACAAGCCAACAGATAGAATAACATGAATGTCAATAAAATAACCTGTGCAATACTACGTTTGAATGCACTCAGCTTAAAGTGAAATATATGTATATAAAGATTCATTATTTTCGTTTCGATCAGTTTATTATAAGCTATACACAGTCAAGAAATAGGGTGATTTTAGTGAACTTAGTTTTGCTATGGGGAACATAGAACAGATTTGGATTACGACAGAGAAGATTAGTATTCTACAATAGTTCGTTATAAAGAGCTATAAGTAATTGCTTCGAATATTTCACACATTTGGCACCTATAATTTTTTTATACGACTGGTATACATATTTTAGTCAGACACATCGAACGAATTACTTATTGTTTAGTATGAAGGTGGAAATGTTTAGATGGTTAACTAATCAATGGGCAAGCAGTGCATGTACGTTCCTTTTTCTTCTGCTATTATTTTTTCAAATTAACTTAAATGCCTTGTGCCAGTTTTTATGAAGGCATTAATAGCAGATGTTATTCTTCAATTGTTAGCCCGATTGCTTAATTGGACTACTTATAGTATTTTAGTAAAGTAGAATTGAATAACAAGGGAAACCAACGACACTTTTTTCTCTAAAATGGTTAGTAAATAAAATCGATTCGAGTGCAATGAGCTCATCAAATGCAAAAAAAACTGTCGTTTCTATATTGATTGAACACAAAGAACTGATGACCGCTAATATATTTGATATTTGCACATAAAATATGTAGTTGTGGGTGGTATGTAGGTGCGAGTTTCGAAATACAAAAAGTTGTAATCATAATCATAATTACAATTTATACCAAACCAATCACTTCCAATCTGAAACCGAAAAACCACGTTTAAAATTATTGTTAACTTTAATGGGCATCAGATTTATTCAGATATAAGTCAAATTTCGAACAATCCTCTAAAGTCCACCTCGTGAACTGTTCGTCAGCTCACTGACGCGTACACCGAGAGTACGGCAGGAGCCGACGATCGGGCGGGGCTAGCGCGGAACGCCCCAGAGGCGCGGACCCCTCGGAGGCCCCTCACGGCCCCCGCTCTAGACGACGCCTCGAGTTCACGTCCTCACGTTGGTCTTACTGGCTAATGGCTCAGCAGGCTCGCAATGGGGGATAAACATGTCGACTAAACTGATCTGGCTCTAGGTTGGGTAGGTTTCCAGTAATAGTGACGGAAACTTATATGTTTAATCTTATATGACGAAACCATGACACTTACATATATTATAAAGATAAAGGTGTGCTTAAACAACGGAATTGAAAGAAGGACTCTAAACTTTTTAAGCTAGCTTGATCCATAAACCAAAGTATTGAAAGTTAAAATAGTTACTTTATCCAACTTGTGCTAAGTTAAAACATTCGTAAAAAATTATTACTAAGTTTAGATACCTCCAAAGGCGGACTAGATACTCAGCGATCAAATAAACACTTTTATTTCTTTCGCCATATATTTTTGATGAGAAAACGAATTTCCAAGTCCAGAAAATATAAATATCTATCATCTAATTAACAAGGACTTCAGAATTCTCATACAATCACGTCACACTTCCTGTGAAAGTCATTAATATTTTTGTGAATGTACATAACATTTTTATACACGTATTGAGAATGAAATGAAGTAAATAATTTCATTGAAGGATAGCACACCATGGAAAGAATGTGATTGCCTCTAGGCCATTTCAAGATGTAAGTTATAAAAATTGTCAACGTAATTAACGTAAAAAAAAAGAGTTAAAGTCCCGCTTAGTTTCTTTCGCCTGTTCTTCTCAGAACTGAGACATTTTTTTTTCCGAACAGGTAGTAGAATCTTTAGACGGAATTTGTCTTACGGTATCCTATTGTGGGGTAGTGCTACTGAGATAAATTTAGTATTTATTCTTCAAAAAAGAGCCATTCGGGCTATTTATAATCTAAGAGCTCGAGATTCCCTGCGAGAGGTTTTTAAAGAAAGTGGTATTCTGACGGTTGCC
>DWHO01003322.1:0-12137 GCA_018247575.1 Eurytides lysithous rurik | reverse complement strand
GACCGACTTTTTACATGCCCATCCGACGCATGGATCATCTTACTTTTCAGGCAATCGGGTGATCAGCCCGTAATGCCAACTAAGAAACAACAACACAATGTCATTGCCCTCCTCGGGATTCGAACCCACGACCTCCGTTTTGGAAAGCGCGGGCCTATACCATTAGGCCACGGAAGCAGTAAAGCTATAAAATAAATACAAGATCGTTGAAAATTTAAAAATTGCCTAATATAAACTTTTAAATAGTACTTTGCAAATATACAAAAAGACAAACAGGCGCAATAAACGACTATTCTTCGGTTATGTCTTCATTTTTAACTTCGCTTTGTGTTAAATAAACGTTTTATAAAAAATATCAATTTAAAGAACATCTATTTATATGAAACATGCAACTCATATACCTAGTAGAGGAATTTGTCTTGAAAGGTTCGTGCAAATATTGCATAGATCGCATATGAACAGATTGCCTTGGCCCGATTATACCGCGTGCTTATGTAACTCGAACTGTCGTTTATTATTGTTTTCTCTCCACCATATTATCTTGTCGTTTGATATACAGTGCAGATAATTTTTATTTAATATATCATTTGGTATTTATCTGTACTCTGTCATACTCATACATACATATCATAACTAAATTTCGAAACAAAAAAAAAAGTCACGTTGTAGCTGTCCTTTTTTTATTACTTAATTCTCGAAACTTACATTAATTTATATTAAAAATTATTTGCAAATACAGTGTGATATTTGTTTACATATCGTTGTGTAAAATGTTTTCCCTGCTATTAGCCTTATATCAGCTAAGTATGCTCTAAAGGTACCATACCTGACAATGTCAAACCAGATCAAGTCTTTGTCAAATCAAGGTATGACATACCTGTCAATATTAACTGTATCCGTGGCCTAATGGTGTAAGCCAGCTTTACAAAATGGGGTGCTGTGGGTTCGAATCCCGCGGAGGGCAATGACTTTGTGTTGTTGTTTCTTAGTTGAATTAGGACATTGCGATCACCCGACTGCCTGAAAAGTAAGATGATCCATGCGTCGGGTTGGGCATGTAAAAAAATCTTGACTTCTTGTCGACGCCATCTAGCAGTTGCTTGGAGGAGTCATTATAAAGAAGTCGGTTTAATGTCACCGCCTCTGCACCTTATCTCTCTCCGGTGGTGTCGGTTAGCCGTATCATCGGGCTATGAGAGCAAAAGGAAGAGTAAGTGCACCTGTGTCTGCGCAAGCTTGTGCACTATAATATATCCTGCGCACCTTGCATCGCTGGTAGATCGGCCGCCGTGGCCGGAATCGGCTGGGAGGACATCATTATCATTATGACTGTTTTATTTAATCTATGATTGAAATTTCCAGGAAACGAAGAGGCCGTCGAAAGAAATGCAGGTCACGATAGCGCGGCAGCTCGGCCTGGAGCCGACTACCGTTGGCAACTTCTTCATGAACGCGCGCCGACGGTCCATGGACAAGTGGAAGGATGATGACGCGCCCACCACCGAGTTGGACGTCCAATGCGAGGGCCACGAGCTGGACCACGTTCCGAGTTTGGACTCCGCGGAGTCCGAGGAGGACCACGACGAGCAAGACGACCATCTTTTGTGACGCCGTATCCCCCAGCACCATCTGCTAGTGCTTTGAAATCCGCTTCAAAGCGATTGGGGTTGTTAAGTGTGCCGCGTGGATTTTCAATGCTCGATTGTGGAGACGTGATTGATTTATCGTCGAAAGCTTATCATTATTCCCATCGGATTGTAACAGTGTATTAAGTAATTGAGAGGTATGAGCTTTTCCCGTTTACACTTCACTGAAATCTCATCATCAGTCAAAGTTTTGTTCGTATGAAAATCAGTTTCGTACTATTTCATTACGTTTCAACGTTCGTGTGTCAAGTCATTGTGTGCGAGCATTCGAAAATCTTCGAAACAACTCCAAGGCGATGGTGTGTAGTAACACATATGAACTCTTGTGCGACGGTGTAGCGAATCTTAGTTGGATACTATTGCTGACGTATTGATCTCTCAATATCTAAACGTTTCTAGTCAAACGTAATCAATTAGGTGTAATTAAGTTGTTCTTTGGTACATTTAGCATTACGTGTTTATTTATTTTAAGTGTGATTTGGAAATGCCTGGTAACACCCATTGAAACCATTCTACATACATTTATCTAGTCATGTTTTTTATTTTAAATTGAACCCGATGAACTTGTGATTATACCGAAAAATGTATACTTTGTGTTTACTTTTTTTCATATTTCATATAAAATTCACATTCACCGCAATTTAACGTATTCAAAAATTGACTGTTTTAACATGCTAAACTTTTAATCTAATGCTATATCATTGTATTCATATTTCAGCAGACAAAATAAAAACACAAATCTTTGATTATAATTAGGAATCACTAAACCAATCACTATTCAAAAATCGGAACTAATTTTAGTATCAATATTTTTGGTAAATTACTTAGTCTTTCTGTGCGAGAAATTATTGAAATAACTTACGTGGATATATATCATATTGTCGATATACATTTATTTAGTAGTATCCAGGCATTTCCAAGCTGTATAGTTATAGAGACTGCAATAAGATTACAAGCGTTGTTACTTTCTTATTGAAAAATATGTAACCCGACTTACGGATGGTCGGCTAGCGAAGATGCCCGATAAAATCGGACGACTGGTAATATTTAACTATAATTTAACAGAATTACAAAAAGAAAATAATTAAAATCGTAGTAAACTGTTAAATAACGAGCGACGTAAAAAAGCACCTGGAAGCGGCGAGATCATAATACTTTTGTTTCTTATAAATAACGACAGTAACTTTGCGTTCACAGAAGAACGTGACTAAAAAAATATACCATAAAAGATTCATGTCAATTTTAACTCACAGTTGTAAAAACAAAATCTAGTCAAGAGATCTCGACACATTCCAATAGATGAATTGTCAGTACGCAGTAGTATAACGGATTGGGTGGAAGCTAAATCGTGCGTGATATTACTTAAAGTTATAATAATTAGATATATGAGAAATATTTAAGGAAGCTTCATGAATGTAAGTAAAGGAGATGATCTAGTCCGAGTTGTGCGACGTAGTATTTATTAATAACGATATCAGTAAAATAATTGCTTGATTTATATAAATTAGGACGCCAGAATTTGGGAACGTTTGCAATCATACTAGATCCTCTGTTGGTTGGAGTTTTGGCTTTACGTCAAAGCTCATTGTAGCCTGTTTTTGAATAAAAATATGGCTAATAAAAGCCTGTGCTATTTCGTATCGACATTTATGCACTGTATAGAACAGTATTGATTACATTCCAAATATTTTTTATTCATATATAAACTTAATATTTACTTTAGTCTAGGAAAGGCGACTTTTGTTTGTTTTTATTTTGTTTTATTTAGATAAATTATTTATGAATACAAATTAGTTATGAATACAAGCTAGTCGATTAAAAGTATCTATGTTTGTGTAACATTTTTGCTACTTAAAACATTTGTCTACTAACTTACCTATAGCCAAAGATCTTTTGCGTTTTTTACCAAAGAATTAAATAAGTGCAATTTCTTATTGTGTAATCAATTTTTCTTATTTGAAAAAAGATGACAATCAAAGATCTGTAAAGTTATGTTTCATTTGCGCCCAATTAGAACTTAGCTGAATTATTTTGAAACAAAGAAAATAATTGCGCACAAAATGAAGCATGTACATGAAAAGTATTAAAAAGAATCTTTCCTTATTGTCCACGATTGGAAAATATATGAATGTCTATAAATATATATGTATATATGCCAGACACTCAATTTTCTATGTTACGCGGTTGAAATGATAGTAATGAAATATTTTTGTGCATGTATAGTGCGCTTATTTCTCTGACTGTACATAGTACTTAATATCTATTTAAGAATAAATGTAAATTTTATAAAGAGTGTCACCTTCTTTTATAATTATGTCTCAAACATTTACAGGTTAGAGGAGAAACTTACATTTTACGCTTTTAATCGAGAAAATGTTATATTTTACGAATTAAACAAATTTCTACATGAAACTTAATACATCAAATTTTGGTTAAGAAAGGGGTACGTTACTCTAACATATTCCTCTTTTAGATACGTCTATTTTTTCTCTACGCTATTCACAGTTTTAGATTTGTTAGTGATTTGTCAAAGTTTAGGCATTATTGTACGAGCATGCCGAACATTTTATCTTCATAATAATAGTTTTATTATGAAGATAAAATGTTCGGAATTTTATCTTATTCTTCTTGTTAAAATGGGTGCGGAACAGGGAATTATTTTGGGTCTTACCTAAAACGAGCAAGTGTACCTTCGAATGCAATACGACAAAAGAAGTTCCTGAGATACGTCAACTTTAGTTGTCACTGTTTTGGGAGAAGTGGACCCGAAGAGGTACATCTGGACAAATATATCGACAGCAGTTATTTTCTTTTTATTGTTTTTATTTAATACAGCAAAAAGTCCATACTTTTTACATAAGGTACCGTTAACGCCTTTAACGGAAAGCTGGTTTTTGGTCATTGAAATGACCTCTGCATTAGGAAGATAAAAATTAAAGCTACGTACCACATTTTGAAAGCTTTCATGATGAATTAACTAGCTAATTTTTCTTAAGAATATATTTTATAACTTAAAAAAAATATATGTTTATAGCATATATGTATATACTTAAAATGAGTTTTCACTATTCCAAATTATATCTAAAATCTTACTTTTCCTATTGTGTTTAAATGGATATTTTTCAAAAAGTTTTTTTTTTTAATTTTTCTATTGAAATGCCGAGGTCTTGAAAGTCTGCAGCTTTGGGGTTAAGATTGTCCCACGATCATGAATTAGGTTCTTAATTAATCCAATTCTTAAATTACACACATTTAATAAGTCATTAATATAAAAATGTTCTTGAACATTATTATTTCATTTTTAAATTATAATTTTATTTAAATTTATCAATGTTTGCATTCTTTATATATTGCGTAGATTAAGGAGTAATTAAAAAAAATATTATTTAGTATTTGGTTGCAGCAGTGTTTTCTATTAGCAATAGTTTCTATAAAAATTAAAGTACGGCTAAAAAATAAGCAAGTAAAGTAATAATCCAGGCTAGAACAACCACTTGTAGATTATACAATTATTTCTCTGTTTGGGATCGAATACAACTGTCAAGTTAACGATGTGACCACTTAAGGTATCGTGCGTATGTAACTAACGCTTTTAAACCAAACTAATTTTATGAATGTGTATTACTAATATAAGTAAGGTGGGCATTCATTTTTTTTTTTAATTTTATTAGCCACGCTACTTCTCTGGAAGAAGAACTGATATAGAACAAAGGACTTATAATTATTTGGACGTGGTGAAATTCTATGCGTAGGCCTAAAAAAATGACCAAACCAACGATCTAAAAAATCGTGGTTCTGGTTACAAGTTTGTTATCTGCTATCCTCTCTTTATTCAGTTTGTCGAACTATGAATGGAACTGAGTGAATATATCGAATATATTGAACCTTAACCTTATGTAGTAGTCTTTTGCTCACTTTGCTTTGGTCTCTCGGAGTTTGCAAAAGAGTCCTTGGGAGAGACCAGAGCATTGCCATTGGGTTTTGGTTTAATGTTTCAGAAAAATTTCTTGGCATGGAAACATTACTTCATTTCAAGATTTCAACAGGTAGAAAACAATTATTATTCTTGATTAGTTTTACACATAATTCAAAAAAGAAAAGGTATTCAGCCTAAAATGTGGGTCTCGTAGTACATCACAGCAAATTTACAATTAAATTGAACATAAAGTAATAATTTAATAGGGAAAATTAAATCATTTAGATCTCTAATTTTTTGACATTTTTTATATCTCTAGAAATTTATCAAAGTTATATGAAAATTATAAAATAAAATAGGTCACCAAAGTATTAATTAAAAATAATACACTGATGAAAAACGAAAAAAATGCAATATTAGAAACATATTGTAATTTAGTTAAAGATAGAAGACTTCATTACTGTTACGGTTTCCTTTACTTTTTTTTCCAAATGTCAAAGAACCGGTTAACGATTGTAAGTGGAAAAACTTGAACTCAAATTATGTTTTTTGATTTGAATTTTACGCAGCTCACATTTGTTATCGTCGCCATTAAATGCGAAATTAGTGCCGTCTGTGGCAAAACGAATATAATAATTAAGAAAATATATCGAACAGAAAGTTCTATCACGTTCAGATTCAGGTAGTTGTTACCGCCGTGCATCAGTATATGAAAAGATAAAAGATATACAAATCTTAGAATCGTACACTTGTAGAAAATGGTCTATGGGTGACGAACATTAAAAAAAAATGTGATGATCTTAGTTCGTTCTCGGTTCGATTTTGACTTGGTAATTATTGTCAAGTAAAAAAAAAAAACTAGTGCACTTATGTCATTCCTGACAATTCAAGTACAGTCTTATTCAAGTCAAGATATAGGAAAAATATTGTAAAATTTGAACACGATATGACCGAGATCGAATCTAGATCAAATCGTGACAGACTCCGTAGTATGGATCGTGTCATATGGGAAGTAGCTTTGAGTGGTGAAATATGAAATCTACTTTACATAATTATATGTGAAAGGTAAAGAGTATGAGAAGTATTAGGAGCCAGGGTATCGCTATTACGATTAATCGGTATATCCTGGATCTAAAGATTCCAGAACCAATAGCGGCTATATAAAATAAGAGTCTTAGTTGTAATTCTAGTAGGAGGCAGCCTTATATGGAAGATCGGGCCTCAAGTAATTAACAACGCCATCTCACTCAGTTTTTGGACAAGAACAAAACAGATACGACAAAAAGACAACGACAGGATAGATAAGATTTCAACCAGCTATGGCTGAAAATACTTTGCTCATTTCTATGACTGATAAATTTAAAAATTTACCGCACTTTGTAGAACCGAATCTACGATCTGAAAAGGAGTCCCAAGATTCGTTGACAGCAATAAGAATCATCATTGAATAAATTAGACATAATAAAAGTTTATATGTTATATTAAATTACAGGAATTATGTGGTCAATAATGAAATAGTTATATAAACGACTATTAACAACTATTATAATGATAAAAAAAACTAATAAAATTTGAACAATTGAATTGTAGCACTATCCGTCAGCGCTTATCGCACATATAATAAATATAATCATAGTAAATTGAAGATTAAACTAAAAAAGTAAAAAAACGTTCAGGAAACTGAACAAGAGAACCGCAAAAATCAATACGGATCACCCAAACGGGTAAAACGGAACGCGTCTGTCATTTTGTTACCTGCTAATAGGTATAAATGTCGTTCGTAGAACAGGGCGTAGTGCGAGTCTTCTATATAAAAATTGTGTGTAACCCTTGTTCTTTTGTTCTTGTATTTTCATTAATATTTGCTTGATAAAAATGAATTTGTATATTAATAAAGTTAGGTTTAGTGAAACAGTAAAGAAAAGGCCGCTTGTGAAGTTCGACTTGAAAAAAAATTCTACGTGAATTTCATAATGGTAAGTTAAATATGAACAGTTTAATACAACGAGCATAAGATAATATATTAAAAAAATACAACATTTTTTTTGAGTTCAGTCTATCTGAGAACATTTTTAAACAAAAGTAGGACAAAAAAAGCGAAGAGTACATGTTAAAATTTTTGTTGGAAGAAGTACATATTTTAGTAAAAAAATGAACGAAACCCACTATTTTTCATTTCAAAAAACTTTCATCTAAATCTAAAATGATCAAAAGTTTCAAAAATCAATGAAGGCCACAAGAAACATTGAGCGATCGAACACGTATTATGGAAAATAAGTGAAAAACTTTAAACGTTTGAAATTAGTGGCACAAATATTTGTGTGAAGTTTGTATTCTTTAATCAGATATACTACAACGATATTAAGCAATTAGATTTTAATGAGATGTGTGCTGAGCGACTGGGCAAAATCCCTCGTTTTGACCTTAGCCTCCCAATCAATCGATTTCATGTCTGCGCTTGTGAACCAAACTAAGATGGGCGTCGTTTTCCGTTTAGTGAAATAAGTTTAAAATGTACGTTAACTAATTGGCGTATACAATGACCATCATTTTACTAGAAACCTCATTTGTAATTTGCTAGATTGATATCAACCAATCCAGAATTCTTTCTACAATATCTGGCATCTGCCAGATATAATGAACGCCTTCCTAAAAATCTCTGTCTCCCATTCACTGATTGGTTTATTACACTCCCTTATTTGTCTGAAGAAGACTTCAGGTAACAAAAGTGATTTTTTTTAAAATTTAGCATTATTAGGATTTTTTTTTAATTAGCGTTTTTTGCATTTATTTTTAATTTTATTTAGCGTTTTTAGCATTATTAGGTTTTTAGCCACTTTCACATTTCATCTTATGACGATCTCGCGTTGTTGATCTATGATTAAAGTTATCTTTCGGTACTATTTTATTCGAGCCTATTCTGTGATTGAAATAACGCAGGATATAGAAATATATAGTTTAGACATTTTTGTGTAAGTAAACACTGTACTATATATAGAGTTTAGTGAAATTTTAGTTAAAATGGGAGAGATATAAAACAACGAATTAACTTGTTATTCACCCCTTTTCGAAATAAATTTTATTATGTGACTATGCTATTATTAGCTTGCGTAAGGCGCTTTTTTAAAATTTTCAAGTCTAAAGTGTTTTGTGTTGCAAGCATTATAAACATTTATCTTACGTCGACACTAGAGGGAGCCTATCAAGAAGTGTACAACAACTTGGTTATCCTCTAAACAGTGGAAGAGTCTGAGCTAGGACCTGGCTCCTGTTCTCTATAGTCGACAGGTGGATGCGATCTGGACAAGATGGATGAAACCTGGTCAACAAGTTCATACTCGTAGTATAACCATATCAAATGTGATGTGTTCGGCGATCTCTACATTGAGATGTTCACAGCAGATAGACGGAATTGCAGCAGTACTTTACGCGTGGTTGGAACTTAACTTCAGAGGTTTTGTGACAAAACTACCGAATGGCCTTTCACGTATGTATTGTTTTACTTAGAGCAAAAAGGTAAAAGATACTCCTATGGAGCACTCTCTTCATCTGACATTGCCGTGCCATTTGTGTGACCATTGTAAGAATGAAAGAAAAAATATAAGAATATCCATAAAACGACTTTAATGCCTGATTGGGATTGCTTAAATACGCTGTTCTCGGAGCATAATGTTTAACCGTTTGGCTGGTTTGGAAAACTTAAATGAGTAATTTTATATTACAGGCGTTGAAAACGAAATTGAAATACGGGTTTTAATAAGAACAAGAAGACGGAATCATGCTGGGACCTAACCGTCGAACCATTTAAGGCTCTCTATACATTGGCATAAAGATCACAAAGAATCTGGCCTACTGCGCTCCTGTCATCTATAGTGGACAAATTGTTGCAATTAACCTGACCACTATGGTGTACAGGTACATAGTATGTCCATATCAACATCATCGACATGTGACTTCTACGACCCTACCTACATCGAACTGTTCTCAAAGCAAAGACGGGAGTTTGCCTCCGGAAACTTCGTGAAAAAGCTACGAAATTAACTTCCACTGAAGTGCTGTCTTATCTACGTTCAGTTGCAAAATGGTATAGGATAACATTTTGAAACTTACACTATAGTTTGTAATTGTGTCGAAAGAACAATCAACAATGATGCTCATTTGTAATAAAAGAAAGGACTTCGGCGGTAGTGACTTACTCTTTCAAGTTTTTTGTAGTTAAAGTTGTTTCTACTATAGTAAGCAAAAGCAACTTCCAAATGATAGTGCACTTTTGAGGATCACGTCTGGGCTGGTACCAATACAATGCCATCTATTCTTGTGGTAGTGGTGAGTATGCATATCACCTTCAAAAAGTGGCTGTATAGCATTTATTTAATCAATATGCACAATCGACGTACATAGGCGGGCTTAATGACAAAGGTATTATCTACCATTCAACCTTTAACATCTTTAATCTATGTGTGATGAGCGCAGTACAGGATCGATCGGGTTCTGCGTGACACGGTTGTTATGAAGAGTTTTTTTACGGTGGTAGAGCTACGCAGCTGTTCCCGCTGCTGAATGGGCTGACTCGAATCGTATAAGTACCATTACCTAACAGAAAATCGGCGTAATGTCAATAAGTTTGTGGAACGCGATTTAAAGGTAAAAAATTTCCCCTAGTTTCTAAATTCAATTCAAAAGTACATCGTTTTAAAATCATATTGGATATAAATTTTTGTTATAAAATAAATTTTTAATTTCATAAAAAATGGTGCGCTTGAGGATAGGCATATGAATACCTGCCCATAACATTAATTTGCCATATGAAACCTGCTAAGCAACCCGCTAAACACGCACACGCCATAATTGACGACTTTAGTTTGGATGTTTTATTTAATATTTAGTACTATTTTCAGGGATGCAAGACAAATTAAGCGGCTTCCAGTTATTTTGTCTGAAAATCATATGTTTGGTACACTCAGTTATTGTTTCATGAATTAGCCTTAGGATACCAAATGTAAGCTCTTTGAGATTGTAGAGTTTGTCAGCAATATTTTGACAGTGATCTAAAATTAACTAAGTCTTTTAGGGGATATTGTTTTCGAGTTTATTTTGAGTTGTTATAGTATAGAACAGGCCAGAAATGTGTTTGTAAATTAATACTGCTATAGTGCATCTAAAATATAGTTCTAACATCTAGAATAAACAAAGTTTAATGTTTTTGATTATCAATTTTTATATATATCTATGACGATATTGTCATTATTTCCAACTAAATATTGCAGGACTTTAGACGTTTCTTCTTATCAAGCAGGCATTATAAGATATAATGATAAATTATATAGAAAACTAGAGGTTGCAGCTTGCTAAGTAATGCAGCAAGATGCTCAATGATTTGTAACAATGCATTATGCAGCAGCATAAAAAGTCTTTTATAGTGGACACGTATTACAATCAATTTGAGCAACTTTACAATTGAGTACAGGTGTATAGTGGAGACGGACTATGAGAAGAGCTTCAATGAATGTATGAAACGTACCCCTAAGAAAGTTCCAGACTTATCGTTATTGCCACGAAAAAAGAGCCATAGACAATGTGCACTTTCTATGATCATGCAACGGCAGTTAAGACGGAAAGACTAATAGTTGATTGCTTATGTTTATATGAGAAAGAACCTCTCAAATTACTCTTAGTTTTCCAAAACAAAATTTGTAGCCTTACCTTGCAAGAAGTGAGCTGTAATCCAAAAATTTCGTGAACAAACTATTAAACAGAATTCAGCAAATATGCACCAACAAATGACACCAAGCGCAAAGAGGTAATTGGGAGTGCCTACTTTAGTTTACAATTTGAACGGTAGTGATTTTTTTAAATTGATTGTAAAGGTATCATAATTTTTCCCCGTTTGGATCTTTTTAGGATACTTATTGTGTAATTTTATATTGCAGGTATAATAAAACAAATTTGGAGTTCTGGTTCTATCAACAATGAGGATAGCGGCATTGAGTTCGTCAAGAATCTGGCATACTATGCTTGAGTCCTCTATGGTGAACAAGTTGTTAAAATTAACTTGAGCACCATGGAGTACAAGAACATAGTTCGTCCGTGTCGTCGATATTCTTTAGCGACTTTTGAATCAAGCTATTCATAGTAGATGGATGGAAATTTGAAGTCGTATCTAGCAAGGAGCAGGCTTTAATTTAAAAAATAAAAAAGCTACTAAACATGTTTCAGCAAATGTACTATCGCAACTAAGACCAAGCGCAAACAGGTTATTTGGAGGTCCCACTTCAATTTATAATTTGAATGGTAGAGCATTTTTTTGGATTCGAATGTGTTTTATTGTTATATTCTGCCCGTATGGTTTTTATCTGTATATTTAAATGTGTAATTTCATATTGCTGGTATAGTACAACAAATTTGGAACTTACGGCCAGTTTCCGAAAGATCGATCAAAACAGCAATCACTTAACATTATGTTAAAAATGATCAACTGTTAAACTCTTGTCAATTTGTCTTGGGTTTCTGAAAGGTTCGTTCAAGAAAAATTAGCTAATCGCTTGTTAACCAGTGATAATGAATGAAATGAATGA
>DWHO01003321.1:0-12139 GCA_018247575.1 Eurytides lysithous rurik | reverse complement strand
ATTTTCTGTGAGGTCGTGGTACTAATCCGGTTCAAGCCGGCCCATTCAGCAGCGGGAACAGCTGCGTGGCTCTAGCAACGTACATTAACACGTATTTTTAAGCAGATTAATCAACTTTGACAGAAAATATCCTCGTTCATAGCGTTGCAGGAATTATGTGCTTATTAACATTTTTAAATTTTACTCCTTAGTAAGGCAAGCCGGGCTTTTGGGCTTATATGGTAGTACCGCCACTGCATACACTCAGACAGTCATTAGAGTCGTCTCAGAGGCGCATTGTCACTAGTTTAAAAAAAACGAAATTAAGATTTCAGAGCGCTATTCAAGTCAAATCATCATCAGATTAGCATCTAATCATTATCGTAAACAAAGTCAACAAATATACAGTAATACGAGTATTACTAATGGTAGTGGTTCCACAATGGTGGTAGCGTATCTTAAAAGCATAAAAAATGTAAGCCTTAAGATGCAAGCGGTAGGCTGGAGTAGGTCCTCCTATGTAAAAACAATTCAAGCTCTCATACGTGTCAAAAATTATAACTATGTAGTTCCTTCATTTTGACAAGTCCAAGGGAAACCAACTCTTCGATATGGTCTCCACTATGATACGCTGTATATTACAAAGAGCTATATAAGTCTAAACAATAACTGCTTTTTGCACTTACAATAATTCATTCAACGCTTTTATTTACTGGCAATGAAATATTAAAATTTCCCAAGTCGCGGGAGCATCGTCGCCGTATGCGTTATTAATACTTTGTTATTAGCGGTTGACATTATAAACGCGTTATATTTTCGCGTATCCGTTAACGTCACCCAATCGATTACTGTTTTAATTTACTACCGGAGGTGTCGCTGTGTGTTCGTACGCCTGACAACGCCTCAATATAAATTAGTGATGTGCTCAGTCAAGCCGACTAAGCTCAGCTAGTGACCTTATACCCTCTTAGTGTATACACTCGAGCACCGAGAACACTAATCTCAATTTAGAGCTATCCAGGCACAAACTACACACAGTTTTCAGATACGAAATTAAATACTGAAATTGATTATTTTTAAGGTAAAAAAATTACTAAGAAATACTAATAAAAGCATGAAGGTTAAGGACATTATTATGGTTTGTTTACATATTTTTCTTTAATCAGTACATAGTACAACGATTACATTACTTATTATTATTAATACTGAAATAGGCGAATACCGAATGTACAAATGTAATAAGCTTGGCTCATCACTAACGTTAACACGTCGACCGTCCAAAACCGTCGTCGCATAACAGTTATCGACCGATAATAGTTTCGTTTGTATTCAATGACGAATGTAACACAACCAAAATCGTTAGGCACTCATGCAAATCACTAGATCGCCCGCTCCGATTGGATTATTTTCATATTTTTATTCAGCGCACTTTAGCGTGGTGACAATTCGACAACACGAACACTTTGTGTACCGTTGTTCTATAATCGATGGCTTGTCGTACGTTCCGCACGTGCTTAGTTGATTAGAGCGTGCTTCAACAGCTCGAGGACTTGTAACAACGTTATAAAAAGAAAAAATAGGTCAATTGGACACCCGTTAATCCTTTGAGTGTCAAACACAATATTCGATCGCATAGATTTTCACTATCCTCACTCACAAAAAATAAGTGTGATTGTTAATTATTCCCTTTTGCAAAGTAACGTGGTCAATACGATATTCTAATAAATAGAGTTTGTGAGTGGACATAAAATTGTTTTTATTTCAGAAACTTTTTTTAAGAGATAAAGTCGAAAGATATGAGCTAGTCGTGCATTTGTAGGTTGGTGACACTTGTGACTTACCATAATTACAGTGCCACAAAGTTGTCCCAATTTACTAGTTTCAAATTGCTCCAAGAGATATACTATACTATATGAGATATTTCGATACCCTGTTTACGTAAAAAAGGGTGCTTACACATCATAGTTGAAAAATTAAAAAAGAACGATCTAAAATCAAAATACTTATGAGTGATGCCATAGAAATCGAGGTTTTCGAAGAAATAAACTCCTCAGTGTGCAAACGGAGAACGCCAAGAACAGTTTAAAAGAGACCGACGTCGGAAATTTATTCAACGTTTGACAATTCTTGAATCCATAAACAACTGCGTGGTAAGAATGCTATTACGGTCAACAGAAGAATCGCGACATTAAGGAATGTCTTCCTTAGCGTAGTGTAATGAAACATCCGAGGTTGCTAACAGCTAAGTCGCTTCCTAAATAAGTTCATGTTTCACACATGCCGCGCATCTAAAGGCGCGAAACTCTTGATAGACTAATGCACAGATTAGGTATTTCCGTTGGCGCGCACTGTTGCCGCGCAAATGTAACATTTAGTCTGTGACTCATCCCTTAGTCTGTGGCGATAGCACAGATTGGTGTAGGCGAATCTTAAAAAGTTTCAATGTCTCGCCAAGAGCTGTATTATTAACACGTTCCCGCCCGCCGTCACGGGGTAAATTTTCTGTAATTATTTAATTTTTTTTAATTGCTGTATGGAAATTGTTTCTACTTACTTAAAATTCTGAATGTTTGGTGTTATGTGCCGTCTAATAGCACAGTTGAGCCCCTTGAGGCAGTCTAGTGTGGACCACCGGTGGTACGCGCTAGCGTGAACTTGTTAAGTAATTTTCCTGTTTTTGTAAACGGTATATCGCAAGGCTTCCACAGAAGGTTAGGGTTTCCTCAGAAATTTCGTTCTGATTGCTCTTTGTACTGTGAACATGTGCTAGAAACTAAGTATGACTGACTTATATAAAGTCGGTTAATACATTTTATAAAAAATTGAAATTATTTTTATATTAACTTTGATTCCTCTCATTGAGTATTCTTATTTCTCGTTTGAATATTAATTAGCTCATTAGTTATTTACCTTAGTAATGTATTACTTTCAAACTTTAGTAAGTTTACTAATGTTGTATGTGATACATTATTTAGTCAATATCAATTCATAAGTTAATAAAATGCTAATTTTCACCGACTCTACTGCGCAGTTTCACAGAGAAATTACAAGTAAACGAAATTGTCCTTTATTAATAGAGTTTAGAGAAATACCTAGATGGATTGTAAATATAATTTCGTACACTTACGTGTTCAAATCCATTAAAATATTTTTATTTATTCCCTTTGCTTACAACTTCAATTCGAATAAAGAAGCTATCATTCCGTTGGAATGACCAACGTACCAATTAGCAGTGACAATATAATAAACATGTTAACAGTCAGAAGCATATTAATTTCCACAAAGCTCCCATCGGTAACTTCACGAGTTGGAGTGATTCACTTGACCTTGGGCCTGCGAGACATCGACCAGACTAAGGGGGAAGAGCAATTCTGTTACGCTGAGAGCCGACGGCCAATGAGACATGAGCTTTTCGAGTGGAGAGAGTATTCGGTAAAAAAAAAGTTGGACATGCAACCCTTTTAAAATGAAAACATTACCCCTATCTGGATAAGATTACCAAACAACATAGAAAGGATACATGAAGCCCCTACTAAGATTTAAATTTCTGCTTTTAACTTTGTCCTTATACAAACTAAAAGATGATGCGACTAAATGATTAGTTACATATGTTTATAGATGTAAATTCTAACATAGAATATAGAGGTTCAAAACAATATTCTTTTTTGCGTAAAAATACTTGGTATCGGGACCTATGTATATCTCGCCCATGGAACTTTCAGTTACATTAATCGAATCAATGATCCAATCAAATAAAACGTTCTTCCAAGCTGAAATAATACTACTGTTCTACACCACAAGTTGTGTGTTAATCTTTAACGATTACAATCTTGAACCCTTTATATAGGCATTAAAATAATTTAATGCAAAACATACCCAAATAGTGTATATTTATTGTTCAATTTGTCATAATTTAACTGCTTAGTCAGTTTTGTTCGAAAACGCTGTCGCTCGTGACTTAAAAGTTTATTCATTCCTCGTATGACTGAGCAAAGGATCGGGTCCGCTACACGTCATAAGTACGTCTTAAATAGAATACGATAAGCAATTTATCTTGTAGAAACGAAACTCTGTCTCAGTTGTGAACGATCCGATTGATACTGGATATTCAGCTTTGTGACCCGATATTTTATAGCCTGCTATTTTGTCATCGCGCTAAAGGTAACCGTATGTTTATAATGTAAGCTTAGGGTCTTTAAATGTAATTTTTTTATGAACATTAGGGGGACCACAATCAAACAGCACAGCTGATAAATGAACGCCACCTCCCATTGACATCAAAGGACTTGCAAATGCGTTGCCCGCTTTAAGGTAGGAATATGCTCTCTTCTTGAATCTGCTTTATATTACAGTTGTGCTTTTCTGTTTAGAATAGTTAATATCATGGGCAAAATGTCTGACGTGTTAATCCAAATTTAGAATATTATTTATCTATAGCCATGTTAAATTCTTGTCTAATCTCTAAGTCGTGGTGACGTGCTGAGGTATGATGTGTGAGAGGTAGAATGTATAGTACCAATAAAATATAATTTTATTAGTAGTAATAATACTTTTTTTAGTATTAGTACGACTATTTTATCGTTAGTAATTAGAATTCAATTTTCGTAAGTAAAAGAAATCGTTAGGTGCGTTTACGTTTTAATATTTCTCTATTGTTGTATTTTAGCACAAATAATTTTTTGAATTATTTGTAATTTTGTTATTTCATTTCGGTGTCTTTCTAAATGCCGTGGTTTGGCTTTGCAATTATGTTTAGACATCTATAGTGCATATCTAGCTGCTACAGTGATTATAATCGTGTTTGAAATACATCTTGTTCAGACAAGCATTCGTTTCTCTAGTCTACCTGAGTGGAAGTAAAACAAGAATCTAACCCACCATACCCAAGTTATGAGCTGTCATACAAATATAATGAAATTTTCTCAGCATGTTAGTCAAGTGTACTGCAAACAGCATTATGAGGCGAACACAGGTAATACATGTTTACAGATCCTCGCCAAAGGAACCACTGTTTAGACAAAGACTTGGATTCGTTTTACTAGTTACCGGCGACACCGTACAAGCGACGTTCTGGACGGATCAGTTATCCACGGTACAGCTTGCAATGAATTGCAATTTGAACAATGTTTTATGCTTTATATTATTAATAGGTACGCCCTTGTCATGTAAGGTCCAGGAGTATAATATAATTTTTATTATATTCCTGGACCCCACTGCTGCTGAATTAACAAAATAGGTCTTTGACCTCAAGATCAACGCGAACGCTTCCACGTTCCATACGGTGAAGGAGTCTTCCTACCTTCTCCCTCCTTTTCTTGTCTTCCCTTTCAAGTATTCCCGCCTTGAAGAGCAGCAACTCATTTACTAGAGTCGACGTTGCAAATGTCCACGGACAGCGCTTAGTACTTGCTATCAGGTAACCCGTTTGCTCGTTTGCCCGCCTACTTCATACAAAAAAAACATGTATTATAGGAAAGACAGTTATTACAAAATCCATCTCACCTATCGATTTAAGTAGCACAGACTCAAAATCTTTAGTGTGATCTAAGCAATATGGCATATCATCTTTTTATGGTATGAATGATCACCATCGCCTGTAGACACGCACACATTGCAAAATGATAATATATTTAAAGATATTCTTTATCTTATCATAAAACAACCCTGCGCCTGTTGTATGTCACATAAATATTTGCACCCGGTGGGAGTCGAGCGAAATTTAGCAATTATACCAGAGGGGTCGTCGAAGCACAGCTTTTGCTTGTATGGAAAAAAGGCGATAGAGCTGAAGCTGGTCGTGACATGTTCGGATATAACACAAACTAGGCGCCAGGCCGTGGCTGCAGGTCGACATCATTAGAGTCGCCTTTTAAGCTTATCTGTGTTAATATCTAATTCTAGTTAACACGCCTTCGTTTGTCTGTCCCCACGCTCTTCGACCACACCGCATAGAAGCGTTTAAAAATACAAAAGAAATCATCCACTACTATAACGACCACGACAAAAGTCTTTGTTCTTAAAATAAGAATCCCGCTCTTTTTACAAAACAGGCTGCTCCTTGTACAGGTAAATCATCCTATATCTAATATCTGCACTATAATAAAGAATCTTAATGGTGTCAGGACAGGACATTACGAAAAAACTTAAAATACCTAAACGAATGGCCATAAAACGTATATAAGATGTGCCTGTTGTGCTCGAATAATAAAATGCCCATAGTTATATCATTAGTAAATGAATATATATATATACTAAAAATATCCTAAGATTCATTAAAATGATAATACACTTCAAGCTAAATTAGTCTATTACAATAAATGCATGTGTAAAACTAAACTATTATTAATGTTTGTGGTATTGAAAAAAATATATACATAAAACGTCCTTAAGACAATGATTTCTAAAAGATAATTAATGGTATTATAACTTATAGGGATATTGAAATCGAACTCGTGTAATTACTATTTCATATAGTTTCTTTAAATATTTGCTGTAACATAATTAATTGTTTAAAAACATTATCGCAAAAACAATTTTCGATACTATTTTTAATATAATAGATTCAACGAATCAGCCTTGAGGCGAATCAAAGATCCTAGGCAATCTAAGTCTAGACTTGTGACCGATCTTGGTGCATTTAACCTCCAACTACAGTTAACTACTGCAGACAGACAAAAAACCGACGCGAAAAAACATACCTTAATAATGCAATTATTTTCGGTGGCGTGATCTCTCGGTTACAGCTTGTATTTGGCATTCATTGTATTTCCCCAATCTGAACATGTATCTTAATTGTCAGACAAAAAATCGATTTGAATTGGGATATTGTATACGAGAAATCATTTATCTTTTGAAAAATGTATTTTTTCAACTTCAAGAAGTAGTAGTAATATGGATACTACAACTATGTTTTTATCACTTAATATTTTTTTACAATGCAATTGAACTGGTGCCGGAATTGAAATTAAAAATGTTTATTCATTTGTTACCCTTTGATATTCTAAATTTCCATGAGCGGTGTTCACTTACCATCAGATGACCACATGTTCATTTGCCTTTCCCCACTAAACATGCGTGGAGCATAACTAAGTTTACGTAAAATTGTAATTTGTATCGGCGGTCCTGAGATCGAATCGCGAAGAGCATTTTGTGTTCTTGTTTATTAGTTGGATAAGGGCACTACGGGCCGATCATTGGACTGCCTGTAAAGTAAGAAGATTTATACATCGGACGAGTATGTCATTTATACGTTGGATGAGTATGTCATCATCGGACTCCACGTCGTACTTTTACGTCACGTCGAAGCCATCTAGCGGTATCTTGGAGCAGTCGGCACTATGAAATCGGTTTAAAGACTTCGCCTATGCGTCTGACCGCACTCCGTGTCGGATATCCGTACCATCGAGTTGTGAAAGGTGAAATAGGTAGTAGGAAAAAGTTAAGAGTGAGTACACTTGTGTTTGCGCAAACACTTGTGAACTGTAATATCCGCGACGGTTGATCTCTTGATATGCCGCAATGGCCGAAATCCGCCGACAGTACTTTACTTATTACTATACCGTAAAGTCAATAACAACCGAGTCTTTCTAGTATTGATAGCTAACATATGTAAGAAATGTTCGTGCGCTGTGTTCTAACAAATTTGCATTCGTACGGCATCATTGATTAAACGATAGCTGACTAGGGACACGAGTCCCTAACGAGTAAACATTAACCAAGACACTCGCACGTTTGTAAGAGCTGGAATATCTTTTACTTTAAGCGTTGAAATTATTATAACCACGACCTGTAACTTTTGACTAATGACGTCAATTTATTTCGTACGTATGAGGTTTGTTCCTAAAATACAGCGATTTGTTCCTAAAACGTGTTACCCCATTCTACCATCGTAGATGAAAACCAACAAACACGTTGTTTTATCCTTCTTTGGTATACTGTGGAACAACGGATCGTTAGCGATGGAAAATCATGAGAAAATTTGAAAGCAAAATATTTATAAATTAAAATTCGACAAGAAGTCACGGGGGAAATCTGGATTATTTTAAATGTGACGTATTTACATTTTTACGTTTTATCAAATTAGTGAGGTAAACAGAGCTCCTTTTTAATCTTTTTCCTAATCTATAAAAGGTTAGGCAGACAAGCGAACAAGCCGCTCTCCTGATGATAAGTGATCACCGCCGCCCATGGACATTTGCAGCATTACAGAACAAAAAATGATTTTATTTCAAATTAAGTAATATTTTTTTTTTAAAAAAAACTAAACACAAAATATCGTTCCACCAATTGGTAGCGCTTAAGAAAAGTTATTAAAGCTGAGAAATATTGAAATCTCGCTAACTTGACTATGTGAGAGACGGGGTTTATTTCTGTTTCGCGACGTTAGCCCTCCTTGGCTCTTGTTTAACCCATTAAACGCAGGTTCAAGGGCGGTGAGAGTGATTCTAAATAAATATTTACTTACCGCACGCTTCTGCTGCGATGCGGTTACGGTCCAGACTTTGTTCTACGCGCTCTATTTTCGGTTTCAACAATTCGACGTTCACCGCGAACGGGTAATAGAAGGTTAGTTTTTAGTCTATTTGAAACAGGAGGATCTCATGTCGTCTGAATTTCTTTCGTGTGTATGTTACGCGATGATTCCTTTTCACGTTTCTTTTATTCATTTTCTCTTGACGATAACAATCTTTAATTTATTCCAGATGAAATGTTATTTTGTTGTTATCAGGGACGCACTTAAATCAAACACCCTGACAGTCATTAATAGTCTCCTAAAAATATTTTATTGATCTTTTGTAGTATGGGTTGGCACGAAACGGGTAAATACCATGACCTCACACAGGCGTGAAGTGGAAGTGTTTGTGCTTGCGCGTTTCGGCCGGTGAGTGAGGTGGCCGGTGACTCACCCCCTTCTTCCACCTCCCTCCTGTTCTCACCTTAAAGGCTGTCAACGCATTCGCAAGTACTTTGATGTTGCGAATGTTCATGGACAGCGGCGAGCCGCTTGCTATTTCGCCTTATACTTTAAAAAAAAATGTAGATACGACCAATGTGTTACCTAGACTTAATAGGAGTTTTAATACGGATAGAATTAGTAGCCCAGTAAGAGGGCAAAGACCTAACAGACTTATGTTTATATTTTGAACGGTTCCTCTTCCAAATTTGATAAGAGAGAATAGAGAAAAGTTGTTAAAGTAAACCGAAAAGTTTACCGCTCGCTGTTTGTAAATCAGTATCTGTATACTTCATATTTATAATTTAATAAATTTCATACAGTGTTTCGCCTGTTCGGATCGTGGTCATTATTCATCGATGTTTATTATTGCTGAATTGGGAGCGCGGAGCGACTGAATCAGTATCGATTTTTGAACCGAGATTCTCTGTGTTTTGGGTCATAAATAAATATGAACCTATTCATAGTAAAAGAATTATATATTTTAAAAGTGCTTGTGGCATTTTCACAATAGTGATTACTGTTGTATTAGACATTTCCCGGGGCTTCGTTCACAGGGATTTCGAATTCGGATCGTTTTAATTAGGACTAAAATTGGTAATTCCAAATTAACAAATCCTTTGGTGCCAGCACTGGAGTTTGAACTCACATTGCTCGGGTGTATTGAATTAAAAACGTGTGCCCGAACCCGAAAATAAGCATATCGTTAAATATACAACATGCGATAAAAATATTTAGCACCCCTATCCGATAAATCTTACTCTAAGCCGCGACTAGTTACAGCGATCACATTCGGAGCCCATTCATCCGACCACAATGGCACCGTTCAATTGGTTCCTAATCGGATGTTCTGGAACGCGTCCAAACGGGATTAATATCGGCCGTGCATATTTGTGACGGTAGACATCCATTACTGACATAAATAATGCTGAACGGTCGGATCGGACAGGAATCGGAATCATCAGATCGGAATCATGTTGAATTTGAAGGTCTTCCATGTGCTGATGAGATTCCTTAGTGATAATTATTGAATCAAATACTTTTCTATGTAAACGCTGATGAGATTTCTTTGTGGTAGAATATTTTTTGTAGGAATTAGATAAGGACGAGATGTTCGCGGTGATGGCAAAAGACACGCTTGCCTATGACGACACAGAACTTCGAAAAAGCTTGACTCGGCTCTGTGCTTGTTGCCCAGAGATATAAAATGGTCTTTCTGTCTAGTAATTACTCTGGCAGTATTACCCTTTAGACCGGAGCACAGTGACAGACAATAACTAGCAATACAGTAGTACAACCAGGCGACTCTGAAAGAGTTCAAAAAAACAAGCAGTTTTCCTGATGTAGAGTAATTACGACAATCGCTTACCATTCCATACTCTATGTATAAAAATATATATTTGCTCTGTACACTAGTCTTTTTTTTTTCTTTCAGTTTTGAAGAACGTAATATAATAATATTATAATGTGTTATAAGGTGAATTGACATTATATATCTTACTCTCTCAGTATATATTCTAAACTCTTGTCTAGCGAAGGTTTACCATCCTTAAGCTATACAGTTCTACAAGCTTTTATAAAACCACAACTGAGCTCACGTCAGCTCTCACTAGTTCCAACTCGAACAATAAATTAACTACAGTTTCTTCTTAACCAGAAGCGTCTCGGCATCGTATCCACTATCGCAAACAGAACCCGCCATCGACGCGCCGCTACAAGCACGGTGTTTTCTTTGTAAAACGACCGTCGGCGTAAGTCGATACGTGTTGTTTATTAGAAAAACAGGGGACGCGCGATGTCCCGCCGCCGTCTATCGGCGAGCTGTGTACATTTCCATGGAAATTGCCGGTATGCGTCCGTCTAATGGATACCTCGGATGCGTTTAAACGCGAACCGACGGGCCCGTGGTTTTGAGCGCATCGAGAATCGTTCGCTAACGGTTTTTTTTTTTTACATATCCTCCTATAACCTCGTATAACTAATGTTTGTGTTTTTAATTTATGCGACTCTGTATTTTATCAGATACCGAACCCGTAGAAATACTTAGTTATAGATAAAAGTTACCACGAATTGAATACACCCTACATCTGCAGTTGATAAAATATGGATGCCTCGCCTAAAAGCCAGGGTACACTTTACAGACCGCAACTGCGACGGTCGTCGTAAAATATAAAATTGTCCGTTATACTACGGACAATCGTATATTATAATTACCTATAGTAATATACTTTATACATATTACCTATATAACACTAGTGTAAAACTTAAATGATACCGAAAACAACGTTTAATGACGCTAAGTGATAACTTCAACATAGTTCTCATGGCCCACACTTGTCAGCAGAATCACCTTCACACTTAAAACGGCGGACGAGTAAAAAAAATCGTCTCGTTCATTACGCCGTTTTTTGCGCAACTTGACACCGATGTCTTTTTTAAGTAAATAAACAAGGGAGCTGCAAAAAAAAGGGAGCGCTGCGATAAATCTGCGGAACGGATATGGACTTGCGAAAGATGTGGAGGCGCTAAACACACTTAAAATTTTTACACATATTTTTTTCACTTTGCATTAAAATTTGTTTCGTTTAAAACATTGAATGATGAGCGATATTATTCTCATGATAAGCGAAGACCACTGCTTGTTGGCACCAACAACATTGTGGAGACACCAGTAAGGGGTAGACAATCTCTATCATTTGGTTGTCGTTTGTGAAGCGCTGGTACTTTTCAAGTCGACATGCATGTTTTTAAGTCGTTACTAATAATAATAAATTACTTTAAAAAGTTTTGCATTACATGAACAGTTGGTTAGAGTCTCCTCCACTCCACTACAGTAATTATAGTCAAGTTGAATATTGAAGTTTTCAAACATGCAAAACGACGACGTTTTAAGGGACTTACGGGACTTGTGATTTGAGAAAATCCCAGATTTCATTCATATGGATGCATGAGATAGCTTCAAAAACAGGTGCTACATAGAACTAAAAAAAGTTGGAGATAAAGTGACGAGATCGTGATCGAGCTCGTCATCCAGAGGTTTATGATATTATATATTCACACCCAGCAATTGCGCTGGTAAAATTGCACTTCAAACCCCAACACAGGGTTGCTTGCACAATACTGCTTGCCGGGTATAGCGGGCAGTAAAGAATTTTTTTTTTTTTTTTTTTATGGTTTAGGCTGACAAACGAGCAAGCGGCTCACCTG
>DWHO01003320.1:0-12140 GCA_018247575.1 Eurytides lysithous rurik | reverse complement strand
GAGACGAAACGTCTCTCCGCAGAGCCAAAGTATCAAGCTGATCGGAAAGAGTGTGGTCGTCGACGATTCGGGCAGCTAGCTCTCTATTTCATTATACAATTATTGAAAATGAAACACTCTTAACGTTTGCCTACACCTGTAGGCAAACATTATCAAAATGAATTCTCGAATTAATAATTATAGATCAAAGACTTTCCCCTTTCCAATGAATTATCAATTTGTTACGTAAAAACTGAGTAAACATAGTATTATTACGATTAATTGTCCAAAGAACAAAATACGATTTTCTTAAAGACTCAACAACTTTTATTTAAAATAAGGTATAAAGTATGTCCACGTTATTTATAACAATTCATATATTTCAAGCGGACGACGTCTGTGAGAGCCTTTCAAATAAAAAACACTTCTGTGCATCGATAAAGGGCATTTGACCTGTCGTCTACGAAATTGGATTTTGTCAGGATAAATTCAATAAATAAGTTAAAGCTAGGAGCACAAAACGATCCTCTTGTCTCTCCATGTATTTTTTTCTTAATCGTTATAAATATATTTTACAAAGTAATTTATGCACTTCAAAATTCTTGCCAAAAGTGTTAATTTACAATTTTAATCAGGAAATCTTGAAATAATAACCAGCAAGTAAGTCCTAAAGTTGCAATTATTAAGTAATTGGTTTGACTGTATCTTTACGTATACCAGGCTAGTTTCGAGCGCCTAGCTAAGACAACAAACAGGAACGATAGAGCGGTCTGGCATAGGCGGTGCATTGAAAACACGGGGTATCAAGAGCTAAGTCAACTTGCTATTGCTCCCTATTTGCACGCTTTGAATCCGGGGTCATATTGCAAACGGGCACGGGAATGTATTCAGTTTCACTAATTATTTCAAATGGTGAAATAGAAATTAAAAGTTAACTTGACAACTAAATCATAGAGGTTGTAGTAATGTAGAAATGAATGACAACGATATTGACATGTGTAAAGCTACTATTTTGAACTCCAAATTGAATATATTTTATCTCAATTAAACATAACTTGTATACTTCAGAACGTATACTTCTGAACCAACAGAATACACGAAACGCAATATCAATTGTTAGATAATTGTCGTTACCTTCAGTAATAGAACCTTACCGTAGACAGTTTTTTACAATCAGGCGCACGATACCATTGATTCCCGAAAAGAATATTAAAGTTCCAACTCCAAAATTCACATTTTCGCTGGATAACGTATTTATAGGGTATATTTAGAGTATTAGAACCACGCAGCTGCATCAGCTGCTGTATGGGCCGGCTCGAACCATCTAAATACCACTACCTCACAGAAAATCGGCGTGAAGTAAAAGAATTTTTGCTTTTGCGTTTCGTCTTGTGAGTAAGGTGATCAGTCCAGCCCACCCTCCTCCGGCACCTTCCTCCATTTCTCACTCCCCTCCCTACCTCTAACTCCCGCATCCTTCCCCCCTCCCTCTATCCTCTCCTCCCACTCTCTTTCAAAAATTCCCCCCTTAAAGGCTGGCAACTGCTTAAAGCCCCCCCTTCAAGCTGGTAATGCTTCAAATATCTATGGGTGGCTCGTCTGTTAGCCTACTCTATAAAAAAAATAATAATTTTTAGGTCAGAGGAATAGTGAACAAGTTCATTTACTACTACTTTATCAACTACGACATATGGTATCCTATTGGTAAGGTAAGGTGATTTTATTTTCCATTTTAGAGCATTACCCTTTATTACTGACCAATGATCAATACTCTTTAGTTTTTTTACAAGTATATCATGTGCCACAAAATTAAATGCTTTTAATAAATCAAAAAATAGACCTGTGGTTAGGTCGGTTCTATCAACGTTAGTCAAAACCGTTTCAAGTAGACTCAAAATAGATAAGGTTGTAGATTAATATTTTGTTTTGAATCTAAATTAATTGTTTGAGATAATATTGAATTTATCACAGTAATCAATTAAACTCTTATGTATACATTTTTCAAGAAAATTCGAAAAGATCAATATGGGGATAGTCAATATATAAGTAATCATTTCTGTTACCTTTTTTTAAAGTGGCTTTATGACAGTTTCAATATTTCGCGATAGGTTCTAGAAGAGAATGATAAACTTACTATAAAATTAGTATTGTAGAAATTTCTTTACTACAAACTTTGACGATTCTCCTACTTAAACCATCGTAGTCTTCAAATTTCGTGTCATTTAATGAAGCAATCTCCTTTTAAATTTCTCTTTCAATAAGAAGACTAAAAAATATTTATGTCCATAATATCCATATATAAGTGCAAATATGATGTCAAAATATTAGTAGATTCGGTGAAATGTTTGTTAAATGAATTCACAATATCAATAGGATTTGTTAGTGGAATACCGTTTAGTGTTAATTCTTCTCTCTTTGCAAGCCTTAGTTTTACCAATATCTTCTTACTCGTATACTCTTGGCAGAGCTGTCGTGCTTAGGCATGTTTTTCTGAGGCGTGTCCTCACGGCGCGTTATATATACAAAATACACTTACAAGTTTTGATATTAACTTTGCCAGAAAGGTGGATGTTGATGCCAAGCTCATGAAGTACGAGGCGACCGGTCACCGTTAGATCCATGATATGCGCAACATGCGTCTCTCTAATACGTCAATTCATCGACTATCCCTTGATTTTACGGCCCTATGTTCTGCACCATACAAAATTATTGTGAATAATAGTCTCACAATACGTATTCTGGTGGTTTTAGTGATGATACGACCCCTGTATATCTTGGATATTCATGTATATCCATGGACGATGATAACGATGCGACGCTTTATCTCATCTTCAGAGGAACATTGATTATAAAAAGCCAAGATAGATTAAGGATGGCACAAACTCGCAGTTGGCAATGGTGTTCTTATGCATCCTCTCAACAGTCACCATCTATTAATTTTAAGACCAAAATCTGTGCTAGCATTCTCGAAGCGAGTCCTTAGAATTTTACTTCTGTAGTCACGAAGAGAGTTATGTCATCGGCGTGTCTTATCACTATATAACATAACATTTTTTACAACATTTAAATTACCAAGAATTTAAAGATATATATTTTAGTACTATATGGAAAATTTAACAACTCAATAGACGTACGGTTAACATAGATACACAGAAGTCTTTTGAATGTTTTAAGCAAAAACTAGCATCTCCACTTAGATTCATCAGATTCACCAAAATAAAATCAAACAGTCATAACACTTAACATTACATACTGAAAATACTGAAAGAACTAAAAGAGGGAAAATATTTATTTGTGGCTACTTGTGGTGAAATGACGACGCACATTGTAAGTAAAATGACGAATACCGTGTTTGTCTAGCAAAAAAAGGTAATCTTTTAACTTAATACGTCAACTGGTGCTTAGCAATAAAAAACAGGTATTACAGAAAAGAAACTCTCACTCTGCGGCATGTAAGAAAACAAAACAATTGAAATTCATATCACTGACATGTAATAGAGATTTAATTTAATATGCATCAACAAAAAATCAACATTCAACTGAGTCAAAAGGTCTTGCATTACATGATCTTACATTTATGGTAAAAACATCACTTACAAAGATTTTTGGTTTTAAATATGAGAACATAAACATGTTTTTTCGACGGGTGATGACATGAAATGCTTTGAAAACCGACTAAGTTGAATAATATAATATTATATTCAATATTGTATTTAAATTATACCTGTCAACGTGTAATTAAATTTATAATTCAATACCATTAAAAGATTCGTTGTTCAAAATGATGTGAATGTTCTTAAGGCATGCTCTTGATCAAAAGCATCTGAATGTACTTCTTGCATACTAAAATACTTTTAAAATTAAAATAAATCTTACGACGGTCAAATGTATTATCCGCAACAATTTCATTACAACCTGCCATTGTTACTGGAGAACATAAAAATGATGCGTCCAAATAAAAATGTCTGCAATAAATAAAGCGCGTTGTCTGCGACTGCGGACGACCTGCATATGTCAACTTGACAGTGAAGCTATTTTATGACAATGTAATATCTCACTAGCAATATACTATTTTCTATAATCTCTTACGTGAATATAGCGATACATGGGCATCTTGAATATTAAGATTGTTTCTTAATATTCAAGATATTCGTAGATTGATGTGATTCAATGTTAGCAATAAATAATAATAAGTAATCAGCTATGTGAGCATGTTTGTAATAATAGGTATACAGCAATTAGCAAGTTCATTTATTATAAAAAAATAACTTTTATACCACGTGCTTAGTACAATAGATGAAATTCGTATGATATTTCGACCATATTTTTAAAGATTTTGGGCCGAGCATTAATTTATGACAAGGTGTCGCCAAATACACGAACTTAAAATTTCTATGAAGTTCATTTTATTATTAATTAATATCAATTTTTAATATATGCAATAGCGTATTCTAAAACGATCGTGTATTCCACAAACGCGCCTCAAGCAAAAGGAAAACATCGCTTTTCTATTGTAAAAACTTGCATATCCCATTTCCAAACCTACGTCTGTATAAAAATACTTGAATGGCTATTCAACGAATCCATTTTGGCCGATTCGTATCCAGTGACTGAATGAACTATTGAGATCGCTGATCGAGCTTTCAGGTGGATGACGTCGTCGATTTTTCACATATGTTCAACCACACTCGCTGGGTGGCAGTGCCACTCTAATTATGATATTGTAACTGCTGTGAAACTGTATGTTGAAATGCTGCAATTCAAATGCACTATTCATTTGTTGGTCATGACGCAATAGCATACCTTTATCTATGACAATTTCTGTATTAACACAAACTCGCTTAGTCAAATAATCCTTTTTTTTTGAGTTTATCGCATTTAAGTAATTAAAAAAAATTGTAGTTTTTTTTACACCATGGTGCTACTTAATTTTTATAGAATTTGTTGAGGATAGGTCGCTGGTTAAATAAATTAACAAATATTGAAATCAAATTTCTTCGCGGGCGGCGGCAGAGCGCGTGTCCGTTTCTTATTGCGAAAAAAATGTGTCTAATCGGGGGTGTGTCTAATCTGTGCCGGCACAATGACGCGTTTCTACAGATTACGATACTTAACAGATGTTACATTAATACTTATGTATGTTGTCTCTGCCACCGTCTTCGATAGCTCCTTTATTTTCAATAACCGTTACAATTAATAAATATATATATAGTTGTAGATTTAAATATTTAAATGAGATATTCTAATGGTCGTGCACAGAATTAAACAATTATACAACTTAATATGGTTCAATTAACTAGGGTAGTATCAAAATTATTAGCCTACTGGATAATAATCAAACATTCCCACACGCATATTAAAAAAGGAATAATGTCAAAGGTTGTTACTTCTTATTTTGGCTAAATATTTACTTAATTATGTTAGCCTCCCAGTACTTTTAATATATTACCCGTGTTTTAGCCTAAATTAGTACAAATAACTGATTACAACGTTTGATTGATAAATCTTATAACAATTACTAATGAGCGAATTACTAAATTAATAACTAGGGTTAAAATTTAACTCGGGCAGCGCTTCCGCTTGTTTCCGTCTTTAGAGCCAGGTAAAGAGAGCGAAATCATCGGTGCAGCTTCTTTTATACCCCTCTTTCTTCTGTGTTGCCGACGATTAGTATAGTTATTTAACGTTTCTGGTATGCTGTGAAATTTAAATTAAAAAAAAGTTATACGCAAAAGTAAAAATTTACACACACGCAACATATAAATTAACCATTGTTACAAAAATATTTAATGATCATCCGAGATGATAAACATGATAATCTGTAAAATATATATATAATACAGCTAAATGGTACACAGAAAGTGTACCAAAATATCAAGCATACGTAATTATTATGTCGTCACGAAGACATTAAAAAGCCGTCAAGAATAGGAACTCTGCTACTTTAATGACAATATCTTCAGAACTTTTGTGACGGCGTAAACATTATGCTTACGATAACTGTATTTATATTTCCTGATGTTTTTTTTAAATATAACAAGAAGTTATTACAATTCAAGGCAAGCTGTCGCTTTATACTCGTAGTTATTGGTTTCCATATATATATTTTTACTGAACAGTTATATGATTATTGAACGTAGTTGTTAGATCACTGTTATTTTAAAAGCTAGCTAAAAATAGAAATTACTATTTGACGCTACCATCTTCTATTGCCCATTATTAATTTTATTCCAATGATTAAAATGATTATTAGAGTTAAGAAAAGAATTGTACTGCCTGCCAATATTCTAATACGTAAAACTGGTTAGAAAATATTTAAGGTATTTAGTGTTTAATTTCTATTCCTGTTCATTTTACTTTAAGAAAAAGTATAATTCCATCAAATGTGTAGGATTTGTGTTGTATTCGTTATCTGTATGAATCAAAACTCTACAATAGCGCTTGTTCGTGAGATTAAAAGTATGGTACAGTTGTTTGCAGTGGTGCGTTAACTCTTCCGATGCATACAACCTGCAGCAATGCCACATTGCGATCACTCATATTACTATGAGTTTTTCAATCTGTGGATTTCTATTTAAGTAACTCCCCTTTTTATCTCTGACATACCGTTTGTCTTAACAACCATTTAAATTATTGATCGTCACTAATAATAATTGACGTAGAAAGAATCACTGACTATACCATGACTCGTGAATGAAATGAAATTATAAAGTGACCGTATAAAAATAACCAGAAAAAATTTAGATAAAGATGTATAAATTTAACTTTTTTTTTCATTTGATAAAACGGATGTGTTTATTCGGAACTGTTTTTCATCAATGTTCTAAATGTTAAGTAAAAATTTTATAATAGGTTGAGGATACTCAAATATGTACACTTTTCATCGATTTGTAAATTGTACGATGGAATATTTTCGCATAACTATGAGAGCCACTTTAACCGCAAAGTTTTCGTTATTAACGGGCGTAAGTTTACAATGAACTACTGGGAATGTTTGTCAGACTGCGATAACACAACAGACAGCTTATTGTACCCATGTTTATTGTCACTTCCTAACCGAACTTGAATTAAGTTTATTTAAAGTGATGATCTGTTTGAAGTTAAGAACGATCTGTATTTGCATTTAAACACGACACCTGTGAAAGTCTCAAAATCGGGTCGTTTCTATTTAATACGTCTTTTTATCCGTCGTTGAGCGTTTTTGTTCGAAAGAGCGTAATTTTTTTCATAGTTATTTTAAATGAAGAATAAACGTAGAAAGAGAAAAATTAAAAAAAAATATAAAGTTTTTCGCTAATTATCTCAGTTTAATATGGAACATTTTCACGCCATCTATGGAACAGAGGCGGTAGCGATTTTTTGTTTTACATAAGACATCATTTTGTCAGCACCCTCTAGTGAAAAATACATTGTTTTCTTTTTTTTTCTTATAAACATTATCACAATGTTTTAATGTTTATGTACAAAAGAATACAAATGATAAAAGCTTCAATATTCGACGCTAGCTTCTAATCTAAAAAAAAACCCAAACTATTTTATCCCATTATCAGTGTACTGAATGTGATGAGTTAAAAGCAATAAACGTCGATACTGAATAATTCATTCGGAACAGTATCAATGGGTGGAAGTGCTTTTGACACAAGCCATTCTTTACATCATACTTGCGTCTGAGTGATGGCTTTCTTTTGTGCGCACAGCCTTTGGTATTCTTTGTAAATGAAGTGAATCGTTTCTCAAATTCCATTAGATACATTGATACCTTTCACATTCGAACTTCATCTTTTAACTTTTTTGAATAAAAGCTATATAAATTCGCTACATTTTTAATCAAGGGATAAAGCTTCTTACCTACTATTACATCTGTTAAAACTTAAGAGCTATTCTGGAGCTTAATAACACTAATAAATAAAAATAATTCTAGCAAGTCTATACTACTTATACAAACTAATAGGCTCATAATTCTTAAATTTATTACGAAAAATCGATTAGTTTATAATATAGAGTCCACGAACAGCTTTCTAGTTCCTTTTGCCAAATTAACAATTACACAGAAAAACGTTGCAAAAAAGCCGCTGGCAATTACTGTCAACAATGTTAACTAAACAGATTCGTTTCAACCATTCCTTCTTCAAAAATATGTTTGTGCGTTCTATTAAACATATCTTAGAAATACTTCATAACCAGAATTCAAACTTCATCGTCCTTCTGATAATTGATTGACTCGAGGAAATTGCGTTTTTTAACGTTTCGTATTATTAAACGCAAATAAAAATCATTCATTAAAAAAACATAAAATAAAAAAAAATTAATTAATAAAAAATAATTAATTAATTAAAAAAAAAAAACAATTTACTACATTGCGATTTTGACAATGCCCTATTTTAAGATAGATCTCTTGATCTCAGATATCTTGTGATATAAGAACGTTTTACATACATAAATTTCACATGGACACACGCCCTGATCCGAAACAACTATCTGTATTTCATACAAATATTTGTTCCGGGTAGGAATGGAACTCACGACCTGCGACGCCGAAACCAATATAGCTGACGGGTCAACAATGTTTAATGTGGATCATAATATTTTTGTTGTAAATCGTACCTAAAACCAATTAATGTTAAAGTCTGATAAATAATAAAATTGTTGCCGTTAATGGGCTTCACTCGAGTATAAAAATATTTTAAGTATTACTTAGACACGAAGGTTTCCTTGATTGTTCAATGCGTTCCAAATCTGTCCTAAAACGTCAATAAAATTTGATTTTGTACTTGCATCAGCTCACTGAAATTTACGCGATTACTCGTACACTAAACTTCCACGGCTCTCACCAATTTTTGATCAACTTATCGATCTAAAATCACACTTAAAGGCATCAATACCTATAAGGCGAACTTTTACAAACAGCGGTTATTGGGTAATAAATATTATTACTACATTTTCATATGTCATTGGATTCAACAACAGGTGGTATTTATTAAAATCTTTTCTAAGATGCAACTGAAATTCTTCAACGGATAAAATGTTGCTTTAGTGTTCCGCTATTGTGAAATACGTCAAGAAAATAATGGCGTACAACTTTCGTAAAAGCGGCAAACCGTTTGGTGAGATAATGCCCGGAAATGTTAAAATTGTAAGGTACGTACATATCTATACGGCACGTTTTGCTTTTCCTTTACCTGAAGCACTTACTGTTTGTTACTTATCAATTATTATTATTCAATTTGATGGTACGGATGAGTTAAATTACTTTCTTTATTAAAATGTATATTGTAATTTTTAAAGGTGTTATTATTCGAGTATGAAATTATATTTTACATTAATTATGGGCTCAGTTAGATGCAATAATTCTTTTTGCACAAGGTTGCTCTTAAATAAATCCGCTTTCTTTCAGTGCGAGAAATTCCCCGTGAAATTAACTTCAGGATTCAGTTCACACTGGACACCTCTCAGGTAGAAAAGACAAACGGCCGCACAGGCAATAATTTTAGAATGGAACTAGTTACATGAATGGAAACTTATCTTTGCTTTTAAACCAGAAAAAAAAATCAGAGTTGATTGCATTTATGTAGCTCCCTTTCTCTCGTTTCTTTTGTACAGAATCGCGTTTGAATTAAAAGTTGTATGTATATATAAGTGTGTGTGGTATTATAAAGTAAGGAAGGAATTATATATATATAATAACGTCAATATTATTTTTTTTAAAACGTTACTTTGCTTTTGAGACGAGTCCCAAGAATAATAGTTAAGCTAGGGGCATGGCAAGGGGAGAACATGATAATTTACTAGTTCCTTACCTAGTACTATCGTACAAATCAATTAAAAAAAACTAAAGTACATTCCTAGCATTAGAATAGAAGCATTCGAAAGTGCAAGTTACTGGCGTTTTTCTAAACAAATTCTAATGACTTTTTAAAATTCTTTATGTTTGTCATACAATGATATTCATGTGTCAATTTCTTCCAAATTTCGATAAGATGACTTTGTGACGTAAGTGGTAGCACCTTGTTCCTCCACTGGATACTTTAGGTTGTCGGCAAGCGTCCATAAAAAAGACAATTTCCCTTATTGCCGCAATCTGTTACACATGTTCCGCACAGGGTTATGTCTACAGCAGCCCTCATAAACGACAAAGTAAACCATAATTTATCGCTCAAATTTAAGGACAAGCAGTGGAGTCATAAATTGCCCCACTATATTATTTCAAAACACATTATAGACTACTAAGAAGAAAATAACGTATTGTCATTATTATATCTTATGTTTTATGTTAACTGAAGTTTTTGCTTTCATTATTATATCTTATGTCTTATGTTAACTGAAGTTTTTCGAGAATGATTAAGCGGTAGGTGGGGGCGGTGAGAACCGCCCCGGAACGCGGGTGTACCTAGTGTACGCGGTGAGGTTTCTCCTATCCCTAAGGCGTGGACGACCTAAGGTGATTGATGTAGTGACACTAATTGTGTGTGTAGTGTTGGTTGGCTGGACCCCAGTCGGTGGGTCCGATCAGCCGTCGCCCCCTTCCTTTTCGTCCGGTTTATACAAACGCATGAGCATACACTGTTCTTTTACTCTCCCGATGGAACGAAGACCCGACATGATGGACCTCATAGCACGACTCCTCCAAGCCACCACTAGATGGCGTTGACAGGTAGTCGCGACCGACTTTTTACATGACCATCCGACGCATAGATTATCTTATTTTTCACGTAATCGGGTTAGTCAGTTTGAATGCCCTACCCGGACTAAGGAACAACAACACAAAGTCACCTTTTCCACTCCAACTCGCTACCTCCGATTTGTAAAATGCGCCCTTTTACCACTAGGCCACGGAGGTAATTTTAGTATTTGACAAAGAAGGGGTAAATAAGGCAACAAAGGCAAACCTTCACCCTTGATCACGGGGTTTTCCAACAGCTTCTTGAGCGCCAGCTGCGTGGTATGGAGCTGATCGTTCAGCTGCTTCACTTTCCTCGAGAGCCACGACACAGTGTCGCAGGGCGCGTAGCAACGGGACGACGCCCGCACTAAGGGCAGAGGTTCCTGGAAAACACGACAGCCGATTTAAGAATTGACTGCTTAGATTTTGTTATGATTACCACTTAATATCATTTATAGATGAAGCATATTTGGGATTATTATTTTATAAAATTCGATGACCGTTTTGTGCAGATGCTAAGCCATTGACAGGTCGTGGGGTCGATTCCGACCCGGAGCCAGTATTTGTACGAACTACAGATATTTGCTTCGGATCTGGGCGTATGTCCGCGTAAAATTTATGTATGTAAAACCCCCTTATATCGCAGGATATTTCTATCTTACAATAGGGGCAGCGTTTAAGAAAATGATAAATAAAAAAATGAATCGCTTAAGCTCATTGCATCTAGCACAATTTTTCACCACGTCCCGGGTTAACTGGGAGAGAATACCGAATGGCATTACGACCGCTCTACGTAATTACTAATTTAAGATATTGCAAAAAAGTATAAACAAGTAATATACAAAAAAAAAATTAAAAGTCACTTCCTACTTAGGTCAACAACAATTTCCAGAAAACTTCACAGAAAATCGGCGAAAAGTGGAAGTGTTTTTGCTTCCGCGTTTCATCCGGTGAGTTAGGTAGCCGGTGGCCCATCTCCCTCCCCTCCCTCCATCTCTTATCCCTTCCGTTCTAGCAACGCATTTGCAAGCTCTGTATTCCTAAAAATGTCCATGGGCGGCGGTAATCACTTACCATCAGGTGAGCCTCTTGCTCGTTTGTAAGGCTAATCGATAAAAAAAATATTGTGTACACTGTATAATAACTTTATATCACTTTGGAAGAGCGACTGCGCAAAAGAGACAGAATCTACTCACCGGAATAGCGAGTGCTACTTGACGGATGCATTTTCTTCCGTCCGGGGCAAGGCTCAGCGGATGGGCGCACTCGCAGTGGAAGCTGCCTGGATCGTTCACGCAGCGCTGCTCGCACCCACCATTGTTCACCAAACACTCGTCCACGTCTAAAAGCCGTTAACAATGGTATTTAAGCTATGGGTTAACTTTAAAAGTTATCTTCGCTTTTACTTGCACTTCCGTTATAAGAATCCTAAAATATTATCTTAATGATTAAGACACTATATTTTTTTTTTCTATAATACACATCTCACGCTGCCGACCAA